>OX465426.1:15414393-15705278 GCA_950005045.1 Agrotis exclamationis
AAATATAGCTCGTGAATCGACATGGAGCAATAACAGAGTCCCACTAAAAGCAATCAAGTGCATATCTACGTGCCATAAATTGCACTAAAGCCTTAGTACCGCAATACGGAGCAATAAACTATTGAGATCTACTGCAAAGATAACACATTGTCTCTTTATGAGGTATAACCAGAGATTTTTATATCTCTAGTGGTTATAACGAGGTTATGATACAGTGGATTGGAGCATAAAATAAAATGTAGTGTTATGGAATTGATGTGAAATAAAATATGAGAAGAGATTCATACACTGTACTAAGATAGTTCAGACATCAGAACTCCGTCAGTTCGCACAAGTCTGAAGTCGTTGGGAATCCTTATTCTACCTTCAGGTTTAACTTCACAATACAACATAACAAAAATGGACACGGACTTTCGGTGAACAACTACTTCTGAAGCTGTTCCGGATCTGGCTGAGTGGGATCATAAAAGTATTTGTTCTGTCCGTGAATCGAACCCATGGCACGCAGCGCAGCAGTTAATCGCTCAGCCACTGCGTTAACCAATGGCTACACTATGGTCTTTAAAATAAATGGTTGGAAATTCATACAGCCTAACTAATTTTGAGTTTCGGTCCTTCTCTTTGTCTTTTAGATTTTAATTAGATTTGAAATTATGAAAAAGCCTTTAACTAGGTAAACATATACCAAATTAAAAAAAAAACTTTATCATCTTTTAAGGTTTTTGAAAGTTAAGTAAACTGTCATAACAAGTACAATACGTAAATTTCACAGTGGAAAGAAGCTGAATATTCTTACAATTCTCAGCTGAACATTATTTTCTCGAACTTTCCCTAAAACACTTTGAAAACCATTTCTGTTTTCTTTAACTTTCCTCATCTCTCAAAATTCTTAAAAAAACACGCAAAAACAACAAGTAGGCACAAGAGACACAGGAAATGAACATCTCAGGATTATCCTCGTCCAGCTATCTTCCATCTTTCTTCCTATCTTCAGAAAACCCCTACCACCGGTCTTGAGTCTTCAAACTCATCGGCGTTCCGTAGCGTGGTCTTCCAGCCGTGAGATACCTGTAGAGACGAGCTTCTGATGTGACCTTAACTACAAAAGCCCGGATCTACAGGGTAGATCACGAATGTGCCATAAAACGATCGAGTTTCACGAGTTTCGAGTTTCAGTGGTAGGGTTCGGCTTCCGACGAAGTTTTCAGCAGCAGCTGTCTCCGGGCGATCTGAAACTTTGGAAGATTTTTTTTTGTTTTATATTGTTCTTGTCTTCGGTGGCTCATAAAGTTGGTATGAATAGAGTTTTTAGCTTATAGAAGTTTTTGGATACGGGGTTAATCACAAAGTTGGATACAATTATTAAAATTCATGAAATTTCTTTATCAAAAGAAAACTTCAGAAAATTATAATTTAAATAAATAACTTTAAAATACAACTGACATAGCGAACTTTAAGATATTAAATTTTATTATGTAGTATTTAAATAATTCAACCCTCGAAAACTTCATGAAAATTAATAAAACCCTTTTCCCAAAATATGACTTAATTAAAACCCGCTGGAACGGAACGTAGCAACAATACCGCCCTCTCGCGAGCAGGCGGGGCAGCAAGGCAACAAAATTTTAATATGACGTGTAACCCCATACGTCGCTTTTAACACAACCTATGTGATATAGGCTAAATGTATAATTAACATGACAGCCGACAGCATCCGTTTAATATGGAAATCTCGTTATACACGACACACGCTACCTATCATTTATTACTTGGGAAAATGCGGAGTAAAACGGTTGCTTACGATGAGAAATTTTCATTAGGGTACATGTTTGCGAGTGTTAACGATTGATCGGGTTGTGTTTAGTACCTACGGTTGTTTGCGTATTTTTAGGGTTCCGTAGTCAACACGGAACCCTTATAGTTTCGCCATGTCCGTCCGTCCGTCCGTCCGTCTGTCCGCAGCTTAGCTCAGAGACGCCTAGTACTAGAAAGCTGTAATTTGGTGTAAATATGCGAATTTTTTGTGTCAAAAAAGTGGTAAAATAAAATCTCGTAAAATATTTTTTTTTAGGGTACCTCCTGTACACGTAAAGTGGGGATGTTTTTTTTTTTTTCTCGCGTACCCCTTAGTGTGGGGTATCATTAAATAGGCCTTTAAAAAATATTGATAGTTTCCATTAAAAATTTTTTGATAAAAAGATTCGTTTGTGAAATATTAAGCTTTAAAGTGCAAATTTTTGCTCGACTCGAGTGTCCCCCCCCTCTACCAGCTAAACGGTTATGTTTGGGGGTGTGAAAAAATTCACAATAGTAGTATATATAACGAAGTTTAAAAGAAAATTATCATGACTAAGTAGGCTTTACAAGTTTACGAGTAATAGTCGACCAACTTATAAAACGTACTTGGATTACATATTTTCCTAAACAAAATGTATCGGGGAACAACTGCAAATGTAAGTTTGTCAACTTTATTTTTACAGCTATAATAGGTAGTGGAGTGGAGTGGAGTGCAGTGGAGTGGAGTGCAGTGGAGTGGAGTGGAGTGGAGTGGAGTGGAGTGCAGTGGAGTGGAGTGGAGTGGAGTGGAGTGGAGTGGAGTGGAAGGGAGCGGAGCGGAGTGGAGTGGAAGGGAGCGGAGCGGAGTGGAGTAGAGCGGAGCGGAGTGGAGTGGAGCGGAGTGGAGTGGAGTGGAGTGGAGTGGAGTGGAGTGGAGTGGAGTGGAGTGGAGTGGAGTGGAGTGGAGTGGAGTGGAGTGGAGTGGAGTGGAGTGGAGTGGAGTGGAGTGGAGTGGAGTGGAGTGGAGTGGAGTGGAGTGGAGTGGAGTGGAGTGGAGTGGAGTGGAGTGGAGTGGAGTGGAGTGGAGTGGAGTGGAGTGGAGTGGAGTGGAGTGGAGTGGAGTGGAGTGGAGTGGAGTGGAGTGGAGTGGAGTGGAGTGGAGTGGAGTGGAGTGGAGTGGAGTGGAGTGGAGTGGAGTGGAGTGGAGTGGAGTGGAGTGGAGTGGAGTGGAGTGGAGTGGAGTGGAGTGGAGTGGAGTGGAGTGGAGTGGAGTGGAAGGGAGCGGAGCGGAGCGGAGTGGAGTAGAGCGGATTGGAGCGGAGTGGAGCGGTGTGGAGCGGAGTGGAGCGGAGTGGAGCGGAGTGGAGCGGAGTGGAGCGGAGTGGAGCGGAGTGGAGCGGAGTGGAGCGGAGTGGAGCGGAGTGGAGCGGAGTGGAGCGGAGTAAAGTGGGGTGCTGTGGGGTGGAGGGTCGAAAATCGCTTGAACCCTTTTAACAGGTTCAAGCGATTTTCGACGTCCCTTGACACCTCTCAAGTTTTTTTTTTTTTTAATACGTCATAAATCGTAAACCTTTCAAAGTTGGAACCAACTACAAGAACTTTTATATTATGTTACTTGCTGCTACGGAACCCTTTATGGGCGAGTCCGACTCGCTCTTGGCCGGTTTTTTTATTATTAATGGTTTAATAATAAAAAAAACTTTTTCAAACAAAAATTTAACCGACTTCCCACAAAAAAGTTCAAAATAACCTACAAAAAAACTTTTCTTTCGAAAGTCGGTGACTTTCTTTTTCATTTCATTGACTTTTTGTCACCGACTTTCGAAAGAAAAGTTTTTTGTAGGTTATTTTGAACTTTTTTGTGGGGAGTCGGTTACATTTTTTTTGAAAAAGTTTTTTATTTTATCCTTTTTAGTTTCAATATTCAACCCAAATTATTGTCAAATACATAATTTTCTTATATTTACACTAAAATATTGTAATCCGTTGCACCGGTAATAACATCGCCCATGTATGTACTCTTCACGGCGTCCTGACCTTCCGCATGACGCAGGTCCTCACCGGACACGGATGTTTCGGGAGGTACCTGTGTCTAAGGAAAAAGGAGGAAACGCCTGGGTGTCACCACTGCGAAGATCGCCCGGAGGACACAGTAGAGCATACGGTGCAAGACTGCCCCGCTTGGGCAGAGCACCGACGTGTCCTCACGGCGGCGATAGGCGGAGACCTCTCGCGCCCAGCATTGGTTGCGGCCATGCTGCGGGGCGAGACGGAGTGGGAAGCGGTCGCCTCCTTCTGCGAAGCAGTAATGCTCGCGAAGGAGGAGGCGCGCCACGAGAGAGAGAGGACAGAGTCCTCCCTCCGCCCCACCCGCGGTGGTTGGCGCCCACGGCGTCGGACGTCGCAAGACGATCTCCGGCCACCGTAGGCGCGGGCATGCGGGCGGCGAGTAAAGGGCAACTCGCCGCCCGACCATGGACCATGCCCGGGTCGACGGCGCGTTGTGTTCCACGCGCGCCTCAAAGAGCGTCAGCACGATGACGGGGCCCCGCCCAAGAGGGCCAAAGCCTGCCGGGGTCGCGGGACTTATCTCATTACCGTGACCCCGGAACACAAAGGGCTATTGAAGGACACCGTGGATTTTAGTCAGTACAAGTCTGACAGTCCCTCCCGCCCTGCCCGGGGTGGGAGGACTCATTTGATGATTTTACCACGAAAAAAAAAAAAAAAAATGTATGTACTCTTACACAATGAGCTAAAAATGAAAACTATAACTGCACCAAACTAAATGAAAATTTTATGGGACCAAATGGCAGTTATACTGTATCGAACAAAAAAAGAATCATCGAAATCGGACCAGAAACCTCGGAGTAATCGGTATAGACAATGTTGAAAACTTTTTAGGTTTTTGTTGATTTTTCAAAAAGTGCAAGTCTGATTTCGATATGAATGGTCCCATTAAAATTTTTAATGAGACCATTCGGGAAGTATAAGAAGGTATAACTCCGTCGTTTAGGGTATCCTAAACGACGGAGTTATGCCCGAACAAACATAAAATATATATTTATAGGTATAAACATCCGAATTCAGAACCTCCTCCTTTTGGAAGTCGGTTAAAAAGTATTCCCTGAAGTAAGAAAATAAGACCAGTAATCGATCTTTGTACAGAGACACAAGATTTTTCGACATAAAAATATACTTGACCTAAAAATACTTGGATCTAAGAATCCGTTTGGTTAAATAAAAACATTGCCAATTGGGCGAAGAAAAAAACACTTTCCCGACAAAAACTCAGCGCCTTCCAGAATTCAATTTATGCCCAACAATACAACACTTTCACCCCAATCTGATAGCATGACGAGGGATCACAAATCAGAGGAATCAGCATCGAATCCTCGCGGGATACGCCGCAAAAAAAATAATCTCCTCGTATTTCCGCAAATCACTGTGACCATTGTATACTTGTATAGTCGATAATGTAGTTGAGGAAAGCGGGCCTAACAAAAAGGTTCACTTAATTGCACGGAGGAAGAACGCTGAAAGGCGAAGGCTTTTGTTTCCCGCAAGGCCTTTGTACGGGCTCACCCGATCGGCTGACTCATCAATTTCCTCAGATTGACGTAAACGTTTGAGTCTTAGATTGCGCTAATACGGGTAGACGTGCGACATGCGTGACTATGGATGTTCCCGCTTGTTATTTCATCGCTAAAAGAAAGTCGAACATTTTAATGATTTTAGGAAATATTTTCATTATCTTTTATTATAACTATTGAGTTTAAAAAGTTTGTAAAAATCAATCAAAGTTTTTTTTTTCAGTTCTATTTCGTACTATTGTAAGTAGAGGAACAGTGTATAAGACGGGGACGCGAGGTATGATGGGAAATCACACACCTAAGGCAAACTTAACACAAAACTAAGGTAGCACAAGCGCCAACAGGACGCCATTTGTTAATGGCCGCTTGTAAATGACGTCCTGATGGCGCTTGTTCTACGTTAGTCTTATGTTAAGTATGCCTAAAAAGTGTATGTCCCCATTATACCTTGCGATTATTATCGTCCCCGTCTTATACACTGTTCCCCTTTTCTTTTTTTTAGCGTGGTAAAATTATCACATGAGTTCTCCCACCCAGGGCGGGAGAGACTGTCAGACTTGTACTGACTAAAACCCACGGTGTCCTTCATTAACACTTTACGTTCCAGGGTCACGGTAATGGAATAAGTCCCGCGACCCCGGCACGCTTTGGCCCTCTAGAGGGGGGCCCCGTCATCTTGCTGACGCTCCTTGAGGCGCACGTTGAACACAACGCGCCGTCGACCCGGGCATGGTCCATGGCGGCGAGTTGCCCATTACTCGCCGCCCGCATGCCCGCGCGTGACGGTGACCCGAAATCGTTTTGAGACGTCTGACGCCACACTGTTCCCCTTCATAATAATAATTATTTATTAAATTAGAATATTAATTAAATATTAGGATGTAGATTTGTAATGTCAAAGTTATTGATCACTTTTAATTATTATTGCATAGAGTTCGGTACTTTTATCAAATTCTAAACGACTCAACTCACGAATCTAATTCTCGCATCATTTACCATTAATTGACAAAATAACTCCAGACAAACATAAAGCTATATCGAAACCCTCATAATTGAACCATTACACAAGTCAACCAAGCAAACACGGCACTTGAACTATATTAACTATTGGCTCTAACGAGGCACAGCGACTAGGCTTAATCGAACCTCATTTATAAATCTCCGAGTAAGTAAGAGTATAGGTGGCTCACGTAAATATCTACAAGCAATTAGCCCAAATAGAACTAACGTATTACAACGTTTGGGTGGCTGGATCCCCCCTAACAGAAGGGGGGTTAGGTTCTCCCAACTTCCCCCGGTCTGCGCAGTGTCGTCCCGCCATCATTAATCTTGCCGCTGAACAAACAGTCCTCCACAAGAGCAACTTTAGAGCTGTACCGTGTCGATAATGTAAGTAAACTATCGTCGATATGAGCGATAACTGCCTAGAGGCCTCTCCGACCCAGAGATGGTGCTTAATTAATTGGATTTTAGATACAGTCCGGAGAAATTTGCCTTCAACAGAATTTAATGGCACTTAATTTTGATTTGTTTAATAAAGGTTTATTAATGAAGGAATCATTTTATGATTTCTTAAATGGTTGTAGCTTTTTCGTAAACAAATAATTACATATTTTATTAAGACTTAGGTATTATATTTTTACCGCTCTTTAATGATGAAAAAGTAAAGCTCTAATAAGCTAGCTAAAAGACAGCAAGGACTTTTAAAGGTTATACGAATATCCAAGAAGAAAAATCCTGACAAATTGGTGCGATCAGTCTTCTTAATTCTCTACTCATCGATACAAATTCGTTTGCTAATGGAATCCCTATCTCGGGCCGATTTCATGGAAATATTCAGCTGAAAGATTTCGCTTTAGATTCATATCAGAGCGTATTGAAGACGATCGTCCTTTATCTATTGAGACCGAGGGATCGTGGGTATAGATATCCACCCATTTTCTTTGAGAGAAAATGGACAATATTTTTCAGTTGGCAACCCAACTTTGTATGTATTTATTACAAGTAATAATGTCAAAGAAGTTGTACTGATTTTTTCTCATCTACAATTTATTAAACAAATGAGCATCGCAGCTTCTCTAAATATAAATTTTCATTTAAACTTAGAACAATATTCCAAATGAACGCTCACACAACGAACAAAAAGCGATGGAAACTCAGCATTCAACCAAGTACCTACGTTCCAACGTGATGAAAAACACAAGTTAACATATACGACGTACCTGCCAATGTTTGTTCCAAGCTTTTCTCATATCAGTTTGTTTTCCCCCGAGCACCGCCTGAAACATTCAATCCCAAATGTTACATTTCAATATGCTGACTAAAACAGGCTAACTTTTACTTCACCCCTTTCAACGCGTTTTATTTGAAAGCAATATGTCTCCATATGGTTGGGCACATAATTTCATATTTGTGTTCGGATATTTTGTTTGGAACCCTTATGTATTTACAGCTTCGGATTTTATAACTGGTTCGCATAAACGTTATTTATGAAGCTAGGAGATAACGTAAAAGGGTGATCAATTTAGCTATCTAAAAGCCACCAATGAAAAATGTAGACTTTTCCCTTTATTTAGGCTGGCAACTCGTAAATTTATTAGGAAACCAACCATTATCTTTAGATAAACCATCATGAGATCATTTATGTAAATAGAATTTATGTTTTTCAACTGGGTTCTTGATAAAAGCCTCTACGATTGATGGGACTTAGGTGAGATAGACGCACTTTGTCAATCAAGCCTCTTTTTAGGGTTCCGTAGCCAAATGGCAAAAACGGAACCCTTATAGATTCGCCATGTCTGTCTGTCTGTCTGTCTGTCCGTCCGTATGTCACAGCCGCTTTTTCCGAAAGTATAAGAGCTATCCTGTTGAAACATGGTAAGTGGATGTATGACTTCCAAAGTGGTAAAAAAATGTGTGTCCCCGACCCCTGTAACTTCTAAAATAAGAGAATGATAAAACTAAAAAAAACATATGTTATGTAGACCTCATCAAAAACTTTCAACGAAAATTGGTTTGGATGAGATACCTGTATTTAGCAGTTTTTGAGATATAATACATTTTCAAAGACCGCAAATATAACTTTGCCATTCATACAAACACTATGAAAAACAAAGGTTTTTTTTATTGTTTGTGTATATTACTTACTAATCTCAATATAATTATATCCCTAATCTATGCTTGCTACTACGGAACCCTTCATGGGCGAGTCCGACTCGCACTTGGCCGGTTTTTTTTATTTTAGGATGGAAACCTTTGTTAATCAAGTCTACTTATAATGTATCCTAAAAACTCATCAAGAAAAAGATGACTAAAAATCTAGGGAACTAAGCATTATTTTCAAAAAGAATGTTCATATTCCGAGTACATATTTGAAATGGGAGAAAAATTTCACTAAACTTGTTTACTCGTACAGCATAATAATTAACTCTTCACAAACAAACAAAAGTTTAAAACGTAATTAAGGGCAACAGTTCATTTACTCCCAGCCGGACAGTGTGAAGTGCAAAGTTCGTTTCCGCCCCACGCGCAGAAATGCGTACGTGTAAATTTTTAACAGAGATACAGACATAAAAGTGAATGGCCCAATATTGTTCTGGATATTACTGTTACTGGACGATATGGAATGTTTGCTGCAGTAACAGGAACCTCTTTAAATATTTTAAAGCTTAGTTAATAAATAGACGTAGTAAGTCCGTCTGACTGTCTGTTTTTACACCGTGACTTTTTATAACAAAAAATATTATTAACGATAAAAAAAAATAAACTCGCCTGGAGGTATTTTAGGTCGGATACATTAAGTGGACCACTTTTGTAAGATGACTAAAAAGTCACGGGTCACCTTTTGGACACTTAAATATCTGAAGAGATTATAATGATGGATAAGACCTGGATGATATTATTTATGTCAGTGACATAACAACTATCCCATGAAGGTTAAATATTATATCGCGAAATTGACGACAAAAAGTTAAACCAACATCATATTTTTAAGTAAAATAATACCACGTAATAAAAGTGGACATGATAATGTCCACTTTTGTATAACTATATATTTTTTGCATAATATTACGATAACGCACAGTGTGGAATGAATATAAAAATGTGAGTAGGTACTTGAGTTTAACAAAAAGTTTAAAATATGTATCCGTCTAGACTCGGTTTTGCCTTTCAAATGCTAATGACGCATACTAAAAGGCTTGCTTTTTCCCTTGTTTCTTGTTATCTATGGAGAACAAAAGTATACTAGTGGATAATAGAAACCTTTATTTTCTTTCCAGAGTATACTCTGGAATGAAACTTATATGCCATGATAATTATTCTGGTAAATTTTAAAAATCTCGTTTCTTCGTTATTATTTCTCAAGAAACTTAAGGTTAATATCGCCGTTTACTTAGTTGTAATTCTCAATATGTCTGACTACAATAACAATTACAAATTAAATGACAAAGTTAAAGCGAACAATCCATTACTCCAGTGCATGGACCCAGCAGCCAGCACCCAGCTTCCCTCCTACATTAAACTTGATCCCATTAAACAAAAACTTTGCTCTTAATATTCCGCCTAACGAGTTAACTTCGGACATACGTCCTTCTGACATTAACTTTTAAAATTTGTCGAGTAATGTCAGCATTAAAGTTTATAGTGCACATTTAAAATGAAAGAGAGGTGTGAGAGCGAGAATAAGATAGAGTAGTTATTTCTCATAGTCAGTGGGATATAAAGTTTTAATGCTGATGATGCTCTTATATGTCATGCAGACAGTAGTCTCGATGAGAGGAGTCTAGACCGAATGGCTTAATCGTTAAATTCTGTGTGTCATGTTTTTTTAGGTGTTTTTGCTGACAGAATCTACAGAAGGAGCGTGAGTGGACTTAAATGTCGAACCTAAAATATGAATGTGAACAATTATTCTAGTAAGTTGAATGCAAATAATTTGCAAATATCCGACACATAATGCAATACTAAAAATGAAAATCGTATAATGTCATGTTCACGCACAGCCAAACGCTGCCAAAATTATCAACATTTCGCAACTGCGCCCTGATTAACCATCACTTAAATCAAATAGCCGAGGGCAGGGCTTGGCTCGGAGCCAGCCGACCGCTTCAGATTTATATTTGCAAACATATTTCTATATACCCGCGATCGATATGCCTATCATATGGGATGGAAGTACAGAGCCAAGTCGCGCGCGCCAGATGAATATTTTACTGCGTTTCCGGGCCTTGCTGCGAAAATGTCCGACGTAAAATACAGCGAGCAGTAAAACGCTGTTCATTTACAGCGGCAGCATAAATATGTGCTGGCTGTTAATGTTGAAATTTAAATTGAGCGGCTTGCATAATATATGAATATCCTCGTACGTAAAAGAGAAATTAAAAACGAAACCGTCGTTGAAACTTTATTCTGGCATGAATATCCTTACGAACTACTTTTGCACATTCGTCTTCTGAACTCTTTTCATTCCAAATACAAAAAAAAAAAACGAAAGATGAAAACAGCGAACGAGAATCTTAAAAACTTCTAATTTATTCCTCCGATAAGCACCGACCGGAATTACAGCGAAGTTACACGGAACATTTTAAGCATTGCAAGACCGTTTCTCACAAAAAGAAGCGAAGAGCAAAATTCAATCCGAAAAAAAAGCGACAGCTACTAGTAGAACTTTCAAATTGTTTTTCTTTTAAGCACAAACAAAAGGGGATGATGCCAAGAAAATTAAAGGTAGAAATAAAATAAAAGTCGAACGGAGCGAAGGACTTTTTGTCGGATAACACGGCTCTCAAGTCCGGACTTTAAGGTTTTTTGATTGCAAAACTAATTGGAAGCAATTGCATTGTTTTTTTTTTAACGTTTATTATCTCGGCAATATAGATATTACGTTATCCCGGCAAGGGTTAATTTTAATTACTTTTCAGCAGTTTTAAATTAAAACGATGTTAGGAAGTGTAATGCGTACTAATAGTTCGCAAACGGCACAGTAGCTCGTGTTATGGGGTGCTTCCCGTGCAGACAGTGACCACAAACGGTCGAAGGGGAGAGGGAGACTATAAGCAACACGCTTGCATGGCGGGGAATTAGTGACGCCACGCCAGTGCAACGTATCGGACACAACTGCATGTATGTCGTATCGATAGCTGTTAAGGTTGTCTGTTCGCAATTTCGAACCTTGTTGTCCATGAATCTTATTGTCATATATTTTTAAGCCTATTTGGCAAAGAGTCATGAGTATACTTTATATTTAAGGTCAATGTGATCGTGATTGTTGTTGTTGATTTTGTACGTCAAAAGTTTTGATGCAGCAGCCAACAACGGTCAGGTTATCCAGTTGCCCTTTTTCCTTCTTCCCCCATGTTTTCACCTTGTGCTAATAAGGTTATTCGCAACCATTAACGGACAAACAAAATCCAATCTTTACCAGTGCAACATCCGACAATTATCCATAAAACAGCTCCTGAATAGTAACTAAAACCCCAAACAATAGCAGCTCACATTAACCGTTGCATTTACTTGAATAAACACTATTATTCGCACTTGAAGCCGTACAAAGCGGCGACATAACTCAAGCCTAACTTCCAGCGCAATCTCACTACATATCTACAATTGTCGGAACTTAATTTAGTTTGAAACTGCAGTCGCTTTATCTGCATAACGGAACTAACCCAGTTAAGCTGGGAACGTTTGCGCCGTCGCAAACTTGGCTGTTTGTACCAGGCCTAAGGTATTACAGCTACCTGTACATTTCAGACAGGCATAGCCTGGAAAATTAAGGGGTAATAGCTTGAGAAATGTCTGTGTGTTTCGTATATTAGGTGTTGTTATTCCCAAATTATTCCAAATATAAAGCTAGAACTGGCTCAGGTGTATGTATATTAATAATTGTTAGTATGCAAATGCAAGTTTTAACAACAGTATTACCTTTGCGACCTATGGTTCCATTTGTTGTAAGTTACGTTCGTCTAACATGCACCTCGTTTGTTATAATTTGCTGGTGGGCTTCATTAAATGGGCACTCCAGTAACAAATGTAGATGCTTTCAAAGGGGGTACCTGGTAGCTATACAAAACCAGTTTGTTATGGTCTCCCTTTGTATGATTTCTCGCACATTCAACGGCCAGCATATACTGGCTTTGCATAGCTTGATGCTTGTTGTGCAGCCGTGTGTACCAATTCTAATGTAAATTAGAATTGGTAATTTATTTATTTATTGTTTAAGTTCTATCATTCTTCTCTCCAAATCCCGATTAATTAGTAGTCTATACAGAATATTTTCTTCTTTAAGTAGTCCTATTCTTCTAAAGATAAATATTGCAAGTTTTTACACTAAAAAGCGGTATGCGTAAGACTGGAGAACCGTTAACTAGTACCTACAATGTTATTAAAACAAACGACTCTCAACACAAAGAAGTAATAAATAAGAACTACTATCTCATAACCCGAGACTGCAACCACTCGTAGAAGTCGTAGATTATAACGAAGACTTTGAAAACCCGGCTTTATTCTAAGCACGTTTATAGTATATAAAGCTGATGACACAATACAAATTAAACACGTAAACGAAATAACTTCACCAAGACGTTTTGTGACGTCATGCAACTTGATTAAATTCATGGCAAATTGATGCTGAATTAAACGTTTCACTGTAGATCAAAGAACTCAAGTAGAAATTTCGCTTGATTCTGTTTGATCCAAGATAAATTCAGCTCAAATACTGAATGTATATTAGTACTAAATGTACAATGGGATTTTAAATTAGGTATTGAAGGGTTAATTTTATTAGCAAAAACTGTTTACTATATTTAAGACTACAGTTTCAGTATCATATGAGAACACTAATTGGTTGGCTAATTTCATTTCGTCTCCTTGACATCTCTTTTGTCAGCGTTAGAATATTTGGAAATGGAAATGAAAGGTGCAGAAAAAAGATCATTCAAATTTAATTCTGTCAACTTCATGTGAATGTAAAGAACGTTCATGCAGGTAAATAAACCATTTACTCAACTAAAGCATCTAATAGCATCTTAGGAAGGAAAAAATATTGCAATCCAATGTATTTTAAAACAAAAGTTCTGAACAAAAACCCTCGAGTAAATAAGAGAATTCAGGCACAGACCCTCTAGCACACAAATAGTTTACACCCCCGTCCATAAAGCAACGGTCGCAAGAACAGCCCTAGCTTTATTCAAAGCACACTAGTGCTGTTATTCCAAATTGCATTTGCATAACGCACAGACCGTGGTGTGTAGCGCGAATTGGAATACATTAAAATATATAACACTACTCGCAGAAACTTTGGTCTTTCTTTTATATATCCTGTTGTTTGTTTGTACTGCATGGTTTATTTAGCTCGGTGGTTTCTAGAGGTTGAGATTTAGATGCAATTGCAGAAAAGTTTGAATTAATATGTATAGGTTTCGAATAAGGCTTGTTACCGAATAAAATAATCGAAGGACAACATTTCTCTATGCAGTTGCAGGTAATCACTCAGTTTCGGCTTTACTCCTTGATTGTACTTATTACTAAACTGGACAGTGGGTCCAGTCGACTCATTCAAAAATCGATTGGGGCGAGTGATAGACCTGCGGGAGGTCTATTTTGACTGGGTCCAGATGATTGAGGACTCTTGACGTGTCTTAAGTAGCTAAATGAATTATAAAATAATGAAAATCGCTACATCATCTCCCTAGCCTTTTCCCAACTATATTGGGGTCGGCTTCCAGTCGAACCACATGCAGCTGAATATCAGTATTTTACATGAAGCGACTATCGAACTTCCACAACCCAATAACTGGGCAATACGATACACCACGGTAAGACTGACTTATGAGCTTCTGACTAACGGTAACGACTGTCACAAAAACGACTACAAATGACAGGCTGGACCATCGGCTTTACGTGCTTTCCGAGACACGGACAAAACTCGCTATAACAGATGGTCATCCATCCACAGACCAACCTCGGCAAGCACGGCTCCACCTGGAAGATCGGCCTGTACGGTTGTAATTATTAAGCTACGAGCTCTGAAAGAGCTTCAAAATGAAAATCGCTTGAAAATTGAAATTATTTCAGTTCCTAAGTACTATTTAAACAGAAGATGAAAACATACCATTTTTAAATTACTTTCAAGAAGAAAATTTCTACACAGATATCCAACTGTACATTCCTATTTAAAAACACGAGTAGTATTCTACAATCATGAGAATAAATAGCGAGAAAGATATTACTTTACATTAGTAGTCGAGTTGAGAACCTCGTTATTCATATTTATGCAAGTTTCAGAGCGCCGGCTAAATTAATGTGAGACTGCGTCCATGTACATTTGAAATAACACAGCTACAAGTAAAATAATTTACTACTTTTGCACGTTTTATTTTTCTCCTCTGTTTTTCCTCCCAAGATTTATTTAAAGAAATTGTACAGCTTTCTGTTGACACCCAACTTGATAGATGGCCAGGAATCTATACGTTGACAGAGCTGAAAGATCGTCCAAATGTGTAAACGTCGCAGAAGTTTGATCGCGGGATCAGTTATTTCTTAAATGTAGACGTGAAAATTCATCGATCATCTGTTAGGGCGATTGGGAAAATAAAGTTAGCTTAGAAGAAGATAAGAACAGAGGACAAGAAACGTGACAAACTGAGTTTATATGGAGACTTTAAAAGTCAATTTACTTAATTTCCAAGGGGGCGTGTGGATACTGTTGTCCTGACAACTGAGTCCGCTTGCTTTGAGCAATCGACTCAAGTCACTTGCTGTTTTTTCTTGCCATAAGAGTGATAAGCAAGTATACGGCCCGCCTGATGGAAAGCAGATACCGTATAGCCTATGGACACTTGCAACACCAGAGACCACAATCCTTGTAATTTTTTCACGCCTTTTAGAGGGTGTGAAGAAAGTAGGATGGAGTGTTATTCCGACAGTAAAAGGGACAATAGTTTCATGGTGAACTGCGTTTACACCGTCGGTCCCCCCAACTGTCCACACAATAATCCTTCAAAAACTGACTCACCCACATCCGCTCACGAAACACAGATGAGCTCCGTGATGCGAGTGGATGGTCACCAGCCAGTTGGACCCTGAAATAATACATGCCACCAAGCGTAGTCACGCGTTTATTCCCGTTTTGCGAAGAGGACATAATTATTGCGTTCTAGGCCGACCCCTAACCAGTGGAATACCAGTGAATGACTGTTAAAGACACAATTAAAGGCTAGGTATCAATATCCTGGAATGTCACGATCGATTAATCAGGAAAAAACAAAGGAGTCCTCTTCATAGCTTACATAAATAACAAATGGCGATCTCTTGTCCCCAATTCCCCACGCGGAAATGGAAAAATAATCTCAAAAAAACTGGCGACGTTACTTTGGATGTCAAAATACTGAGACCACAAAAAATCAGGATCAGAACAGTCCATCAGGGCACTCGTCTCATGTTTCAAACACTTTTATCAAAGCCGCTACCAAAATCGAGCCTACAACCAAAATGAAAAATTCACAAGCGAAGCCCTTTCTATGATACCCCAGAGTCTTAATACGACCACAATACTGCTGCCAGAAAAACCTGAATAATGATAACAACGAGAATATATTTCCAGATTAAAATAAAGTGAAAATAGCGAACTAAAAGGTATGAATCATTTTAGCAATGTTAATTTAGGGACTGTTAGCTAATTTACATGATAATCTGGCCTAAAGAATTTATTTTTTGTTAAAGTAGAAAGGCAGCCTCCGGCTAAGCCGGTTAAGTAATATCAAAATTTACGCAGCCCTTTCCCTGCCAATTCCGTAATGTAAAGGGTAGACTAAGCTTCGTATCCTTACAAATTAGTATTAAATTCAGTAAAGGTTCCATTTGAAGGTTTACGGCCTCTCGAACCTTATTTTATGAAATTCGGGTCGGACATTACTGAAACATCAGCTGTAAATGAATTATTTTTAATGTTAATTTCTCAGTTAAAAATTGAGAATGGTAATCCGAATCCCTTACCTATATTTTCATATTATACTCGTACCTATACACAGGTTTTACAAATACCATAAAATCCTTATAACCCAACCTACAAATGAATTGCATTTGCTATTATTCAAACAAAAGCCTTTCATTAACACAGACGCATAAAACAAGGAATTTGCGGAAAATACGGTTGAAACTTAACCCTTTATGACTGGATGCTGCACGGGCAGGCACAATTCTACATACCCCTAAAAAAGGACATTAGCACGCTAGTGGAGGTGGTTTACTGCATTTTAATTCTGCCCGCGCGTTGAATCAAATACCAAGATGGCCGCCACCGAATGGCGAGAGCAAGGGGGAAAGGGGATCGTAATTTCGCGCCCGGGGCGACATCTATAATTCCAGAGAGCTATCATAAATTAGCATACGTATTAGATTGCGCTGGGCCGCGGGCGAGGACAAATTCCGTGCACGATTGTAGATAGACACAAATCATTACATTACTAAATTATAAAAAAAGTCTAGTGTGGTGGCATTTATTAAAACAAGCCATTTTAGTTGTTTCGGTAAGCACCTTCACCTTAATAAAATTGATTGTACACCGAAAGCAATGGGTTTTTATACGTTCATCTAAAAGTAAGTGCGCTACTGCAAAAAAAGTTGACTCCATTTTGTTTTCTTACGAGATTAAGTTTTGAACCCTCGCACTCTGTCTATCCATCTTATTTTATAAAAAAAACATTAATAAAATCATAAAAAGCAGAAGACAAATAAAACGAAACCCAACAATGCCGCTGGAATTTAAGATATCTCAAAATCAGGCTGACTCAATTCATTAGGAAGCAGGCATTTATTAGCACTCGTTAGTGAGACAGAAGACTGGTCTAATTATATTCCATTTGCTAATAATACTAAATTTGTACACTGTTGGACTAACAGTTATAGGCAAATAAGGTAACCTAAGCTTAAATCAAAATCACTATAATATCTAGAGATTTATCAATAAAGTTTTGAGAAAAAGGATTGGTTATTATTTTAAAGTAGTTTAGCCAATCGTAATGAATAATAAGAGACAAAAAAACTAACTTAAGCCGACCATGGACAAGATATACTTGCGGTTTTTATAAAAGATCGATCTGTTGACAGATTCCTGTCAAATACCCACCAACTTCACTGATCAATGATAGTTCGAAAACTATTTTATTATTCAAAGTCGAAAGGTCAAACAAAAGAAGTCATAAAAACTTGCTTCCACGACGTCTGGGGACATCACGAGGCAATTTACCCTAGTTTAATGGTCGTCAGACGAACAAATTACAAAATTAATATTTAAATATAAAGGGCGAGCTCATTTAGTTCTCAGATTAAAATAAAAGTCTGGAAATGTTTTGAATGGGATAAGAGCGAGATAAAACGCCTGGCCTTGTAATAAAAGATCCCTTTCTAAAACTTGTTGAGCACTCATTAGTTATTCATTTTCATTTTCTTAGTTACAGCTGTAATTTTATACGACTTGCGTTTTGCGCAAGGAGTGAAGTGATAAAATTTTAGTTTAATAATAAAGATAGCGCCATGTGAACTACTTTAAGAGCGCAGCTGATCTTCTGGCCGGAAAATGAGCTCGTTTATACGATACTATAAATTTCCTAAAGGAAATCAGATCCTGAGTAGTAAAACCTTGGACAAGATTGAAGATAAGTGTACCCACTCGATATACGACTTTTTGACTTAGAATATCCCACAAAATATAAATTGAAACAGCAATAAAAAGACCTTTTCTTCACGTAAAAATAACAGTTAAAAAGGTAGGTAGGTATGTCTTTTTCCAAATTATTATCGCAAGAGGTATATTTTAATCGATAGGTCAAAAATCTGTGCCATTAATAACCTCGTAACGAAATAAAAAATTAAGCGACAAAAACCTATTTTATTTCGAGATAAACTTTCGAAAATATTCATAAACATATATTTTTGACGCGGAATCAGCTGAAGCCGATCAGAAAACACTTCATGGTAAACGTCATTAAAACAGCGCCAGACAATTTACTTTTTTGCATAGACTTAAAACTCTTCCCACCCAGCTCAATTATCTTTATCGATAAGTTTAGTTCCTTCCTCATACCACTGGTTTTTCTTAGCTAAACTACATAGATAAACTTACTGTAAGTTTTAACCACCAAACGCCTCGACCAAATATTTGGCGTTCGCTTAACTATTCTCCTCTACAGCCACAAACTTCTACCAAGAGAGATATAAAGCCTTGTTACTATTGTAAATTCCCCTCATACTTCTCTCAATAAACAAAAGGAATCCACCGAGTCTTATAAACGCGGTGCGTATACCAAATTGTTTCGGCCATATTGCCGGCCACCGGAGGATTAAGTACAGGGTTGCTACATTACCGGTAGGATGGGACGCAACGGTATTCCAGCAATAAAGAAACGAAATAATTCGTTCTTGGGGGTTGTAAAATTTTTGTGCCGAGTGAAGTGTGGTGCGCCTTTTTTATCGTGGTAAAATCATCAAATGAGTCCTCCCACCCCGGGCAGGGCGGGAGGGATTGTCAGACTTGTACTGACTAAAATCCACGGTGTCCTTCGATAGCACTTTATGTTCCGGGGTCACGGTAATGAGATAAGTCCCGCGACCAAGTGTGGTGCGCCTTAACAAAGTTTTTGGTAGATACCTACACACCTATAATAGAATATCCCATATATTATGTAAGCTCAATATGCAAATTGTATTTTAAGTAGCTTTTTCAAGTTAATAAACCGAATTCAACGTAGAACTGTTTTTTTCTAAAGACTCGACTCAGGAATTCAGTTTTACCTTCTTCAAATCTGATTTAGTTTTATTGATTACCTAAAGCTCATTCTGTGTTCCAAAAAATAATATTCTTAGCCTTCGTTCAAGGTTTTTCACCAAGGGTAAGTAATATATGATATAACTACAAAATCTCTAATATTTACAAGAGATAACAACTGAATATATAATTTTATTTGATATAACGATCTCTTAATATAATAAACGATTGATATAATTTTATAATGACTAATTTCTATAATCATAACAATCAATGAACATAAAATCGTTTTGTATACCACTCAAAAGACATAAAACTTATTTGGTCTAATTTTTTTTTCTTCCTGGTACTCAATACTCAATACTTTATTGCATTCCATAATGTTAGGTAAAACAGTTGGTAGGTTAAAACATTGAATCAATTATGGACCCCGTCGGGCACAGCAATTGGAAATAGGAGAGAGGATGAAGGCGCTTTTTTGTTTTTAAAAAGAAAGTTAAGAAGTATTAAATTAGAATAGTAAAATGGCTTTTGTGGTATTTCAATGTATTATAAATCAGAATCATATTTTTATTTAATTTTATTGAGGACTACCTCCTAAATTTGTATGAGTCATATATATCATAATGTAGAATATTTACTTAATAAATTGGATTATAAGATGCGCTATGTATTATAGATGAACAGCATTTTCGCGTTTTTTTTTTTTTTTTTTTTAATTAATTCGTGTATTATTAATTAATTCAAATTTAAATTTAAAGTGAAATGTCGGTATTATGTCAGAAAAAAATGTCAGAGAAATGTCAGAATAGTTTTTATTATTGTTTAAAGTTATCATCAAAGTATTCGTTAATGTCATAGTAGGTTTTATTGATTAGTATTTTTTTCAATTTATTGATAAATATATTATTGTTATTAATATTCTTAATGTCTTCCGGTAGTTTGTTATATATTTTTATAGACATAACAAATGAACTAGAAGAGTGCATTTTTAATCGTGAAGTGGGGTATGTTAAGTCTATTTTCATGTCTGAGTGCAATTTTATTTTGGATGTCTCCTATTTGGTATAGAATTGGGGATATTTTCGTACAAATTTACAAATTTCAAGTATGTAGAGGCAAGGCAGGGTTAATATTTGAAGTTCTTTAAAATGGGGCTTACAGGAGTCTGTTTCTTTGATGTTTGTTAAGATTCTAATCATTTTCTTCTGCAGAGTGAATAATGTAGGCGCGTGGTATGTAATCTAACTCTGATGTACCTAGTAATAGTACCACCTACCATGAATGCTCGCGCTCGCTCTTGCATCCTAGGTCAAATAACTGATTACTACCTGTCATGCTGGCTCGACGGAGCCCCGCTTCGCGGGGCTCCGATTTCTGCGTGCAAGGTTTAAAGTAACCTAACACGAAGGGGATGGCGGGGTCTTTCAGACCCCGCCATCCCCTTCGAACCTAACCTGTCCGTGTCGGGGTGCCCCAAGTCCCGAGCTCGCTTCGCTCGCTCTTGCATCCTAGGTCAAGTAACTGATTACTACCTGTCATGCTGGCTCGACGGAGCCCCGCTTCGCGGGGCTCCTATTTCTGCGTGCAAGGTTTAAAGTAACCTAACACGAAGGGAATGGCGGGGTCTTTTAGACCCCGCCATCCCCTTCGAGCCTAACCTGTCCGTGTCGGGATGTCCCGAGTCCGAGCTCGCTTCGCTCGCTCTTGGATACTATTTTTTTCTAATAACAATAGCATTCGTGAAGGCAAACAATCAAAGTCCAAAGGATAAGCCAAAGTCATCAAAGAAAATGGTTTAAAAGTTAAATTATATGTTTCAAACTTTATCATAGTGATTTTCGCTTAAATAAACGTTATATCAAATAAAATTATATGAAATGAGTTTTAGAGTAACACAAACATTATGTGTAAAGAAATTATATCAATCGTTGGTATTTCTCACGTTGATTATATCATGTGAACGTTATTGAAATGAAAATATATCAAATAACTTTATATGAAATGAGACGCACCCTTTCACCAATGCTAGGGTGAGATCCGCCCGGATAAATTGTTCAATATAAGCCAAAATGTTTATTTATGAAGCAACTGCGTCTCACACTACACTATTGAATCAAAAGTAAAATCGATCCTTAATCAAATCCGTTTCAAAATCAATGAAATTCTCTAATAAGATACCTTCCAAATCGACCGCAAATTCAAACGCCTATATTACTTCCGATACTCCATAGCAATTCGCTTTTTCAACCACGCTCAATGGCGTCGTTATCCGGTCTTTCGACTCTCCGTCCCGATTGTGTGCAATCTTGAAAGTGTGTATTAATCTCGGCCACTTTCCGACGGGGTACTATGTGGGTACTATAATGGATAGTCTCGAAATCGCGCCCTAACAACCTCTTTGTACCGTTGAAAACTATTCTTTATGTTGCCGTACATTATCCTCTTTTCTTTACCGTATGGAAAATGTTTCATAAAGTTTTAGTAACAGTTGTATGATACGGGCTATTAATTTTGTTCTTTTGTATCATGAATTTAATTTTGTTTCTTTTTTTGTAGGAGTTAATATCCCAGAACATTCTCGTATTAATACCGATTCAGCAATAATTATTAAAAAAATTGTTTCTGTATATACCGTATTTAAACTTACGCTGTCTCTGTTACTTAAATGAAGATATCAAAATACCTAACTTGATAATTTATTTATCTGTATTGAGTGTCAATTGAATCAATAGGTATAAAACGCGAGAGAAATTCGTCAGGAAAAGTAAGAAAACTCTAATGGCCGGTGAGTGATAAAGAAAAACTTTCGACATCTACAAACATTAACGATCAAAATTCTACCAATATACACGCAAACGTGACTTTCGATTCCAAAACGATTAGATCCCTCCCTCTTATTTTAAATATTCCACGTTTTTCCCGAAATTAGCATAGAGATTATTAATAAAAAGAGAAACCTAATTAAATAGCCTACAGGGAAAAGAATTCTCACCTAAAGTCGCAAGTATAAAACTCGGTTTACAGAAGTCCGTCGAAGCAAAATCCTTATTTGCTTTTGTTATTACATTCTGCTCCGCCTTCATAAATATGGCCCTCCCGGGGCCGTTTGCTACAGTCGCTATGATATGAAAACGGAGAAATACCTATTTACTCTCTCCTTATATTTTGGTCCTTTTATACGGGGTCATAATGTCGGTAATTACAGATCGGATAATAACGAACCGGGACTTTCTGAAAATGTTCCTGATTCCGCTCTCAGATAGTAATAAATGGTTTTGCTTAGTAATCGGCCTGTGAGTCGACTAGACGTCTAGACTTTAACAAATATTTTAGTTTGACTACGTCGTCATGGTTTCTTATATTGATTTTTGTCGTTCTTTCATTCTTTATTCAGACTATTTTTTAGTCATTCGAATTTTTGAGTCGTTAGTTATGGCGAAATCTCATTAGTAAAATCAATTGTTAATTTTATGTGACCGATATAATTAAACAAAGGATGCTGAGTTATTTTATCTAGGGATAAAGGAGCGACTACGAATTTTATTTATTTAGCCGCACAAATGGTTTTGAATTATTAACTTGAATCCAAACAATATGAGTCGACGTTAACAATTTTTTGGGATTATTAAATATACATATAACATATTTTTAATATAAAGCTGAAAGGCATTAATACTATCAAATCAATAAAATTAGTAGTCAAAACTGACTATTAATTTTATTGATTTGATAGTACTACAACTGGTTCTTTGCGTCTAATCATAGTCCATAATTACCAACAACTTATTTTGTCCGATATAAAAGGAAAATTCTGTGTTTGATTCGATTCAATCCCGATAATGATCATTACTTTGGAAGTGTGGCAAAAAGTTGTAATCCCTAGCCTCAAGTGTGGCTTAACGGTGGACCGCTGAAATTTCACAAAGCGAGGATAATCATTACAGGTACAAATAACTAAACAAAAATATGGGCTTAAAATACATAAACTCGTAAATTTAATAAAACTATAAAATCAAAAAGTGGAGACAAAAGGAAAAAAATAAATAAATATAAAGTAAATATTTTTTTAATAATTAAAAGAATAATGTAAAAGATACCAAATTAACTATACATTACCTGACACAGAAGATCGCACGCCAAGCACCACCGGACCCGAAATCTGAAACACGAACAGACAAATTCACTCAACCACCGCACCGAAGAAAAGGGCCCAAAAGTTTGAAGAACGAAAAAGGTGCAGATAAATGCCAGTTAGAATCCAAGTCAAAACAAAATAGAAACAACAAGTCAACAACACTTGTCCGCGTCACGACTCAAGCGGGGGAAAAGGTGAAGGCACCAAATCGCATTAAGGGACGTTTGACGCAATCAAATTATAAGAAAACTTCAACCCTCAAGCGATACACGTACAAAACACAGAGAAACAGAGAATATTCACAAATACATACCTCAAATTTTCCCGTGTTTAATATTTTCAGTCTTTTAGATTTTCAAAAATATTTAATTTAAATTCTGAACTGAATGTAACATGAAGTGTCGTTATCGGCAGGAGCTCAGTTGCGTCTAACTTTGCGGCGAGCCGCGCCCCTACACGCTACTTGTACTGAATCTCTACCCCTATTCCGGGCTTCGGGAGGCGAGCGCGCTTGTGTGCTTTAGGTCGTAATTGAAACAACTTAAGCCGGGTGGAACGAAGCCTTACACTTTACGAAATAAGGTTGAATTTCGAATACCAAATTGTGAGCTTCGGCCATTTTGGAGTCTGCGGACTGCATTTCGGTACCCGGGGATGCTGCGCAAAATAGGAACACGAAATATGAACGAGACTGCGAGGCGCTGGCGGGTGAGGAGGGGTGTGAACAGACAGGGGATATTTGAATAGACCTCTCCAGCTCTTTCCCGCGACGAGGGGGGACGAAGTAAGCGGGGGACGCGGGTAACGCTGTTGTGTCGGAACCACGCTCCGCGGTACAAATCGCCAATGTACACTGACTACACTGAACAACGAATGTGCACTTTACCAAGCCCTTGCTTTGGCGAGGGAAAAAACAAAGAGATACGGTAATTGAATTCTCTCTCATTACATTATCTGCGAAGCAAGATGTTTTGCTGGGGGAATTTGTTCAAGTATTTTGTACCAGACAGGAATACCTACTTACAGTATTTCATACACAAATGTATAAAGGAACAGAAATGCAGGAAAGATACGTAGACTTCATTTGCTGAAAGAGCTTTCACGCCGAGATTCTTGAAAATGACATGTCTGAACATTGCGGATGTTCGTAGAGTCAAACAAAGGGAATGTAAATATTATGTATGAAACGGTAAAGGCGAGAAAACAATAAGATTTGAACGTTCCAAACTACATATCCAAGACAACGGGGGTAAGAACGGGGTATGGGACAAAGTCGTGACTTTGCAACTTTAGACCCTTACACGCCAACATTTAGCTCCGTCAATATACCCAATAAACCCCACATACCTACTATTCATGGTGTTGAAGAAAACATGAAAGAATTGGCAAGCAAATACGGATTTCCAAGGCAGATAGTTACACCGAGCTGAATATACTCGTAATTTATTAGAGTTGGTAAATTATAACGTGTATTCCCCGAAACGTAAAACAAAGGTGCAACTAAAGCATATGCGAATTCCGCCAGTTATGTTTAATAATAATCTCCATTAATTTCGCTTTGTTAGAAAAAATAATAAAACAATTTTTAAAATGTTATAACAATTTTTCTGAAGATTTCACTCAGTTTTAATCACAGAAGCTAGTAAAATAATAGACGTGAGATAAAACAATGGAAAATACATCATGATGCCATGCCAAGAATTTACAAAACATTTTCTCCGACAGACTCCCGTATCCGTTTCAGGTACTAAAATATCGCTTACAGTTGTGCTTTTTCACTGTTTTCATTTAGTTCCAATGGCGTAGATTTTCATTTTGAAACGGAAAAACGGAACAAAAACTGGTTCTCTTTATAAAAATACAAAGCTTTAAAATGGGGAATATTTTATTTATATAAGCTTTCCTAACAATAGAAAATAATGCTGTCGTTAAAAGCGTGCTTCAGGGCACGATAATTGGACCATTACTGCTGCTCTTTAAAAAACATGTTTAGTTGAATTGGATCCCCTTAAAATTCTAAACGTTGTGTTTCAGTAGAAAGTAAATAGGTACCTGTTGTATACTTTTTACAGCTACAAATAGGTGTATACCGACAGACTTTTGCTCACGACAACTTCACGTGAACTAGAAATAATGGTTCCTGCGATGTTTCTGCTCCAACTATCAATTTGTCAACCTATACCTCGGCTTCGCCTCAATGGATTGAGACAAACTCCCTGTTTCGTCACTTTAATTACATTTTGTTGAACAACTTTAACTTGCCAGAGAAAATTGTCCATTATCGCTACTAACTGGAAAACAATCTTCAAAACTTTCGCTCTTGAACCTTGTTAACGTTTCGAATTAATAAGTTTCCAGTATCGAGCAAACAACATGAAAATTGGTTCCACTGAACTATTATTTGAAAACAGACTTACCAACTATGTCTATATTACCAACTGAAGTGCTTTCCATTGTTAGCTATTCATATTTAAAGCGTGTATTGATCGTGTGTCGAACAAAGGCCGATGATAAATCTATCGCTATCACACAACTACCAAGGACGTTCAACCCTAAAATGCATTGTAGTAAGTAAACCCGTGCATTGTCCAGACGGGCAGGTCGTGTGGAATCCCAAGATATCCCACAACACCTCTCAAGCTTGCAGCGTGTGCTCTGGGCAGATGCCAATACATACCACTTGGATGTTTGTTTTATGTTCGTGTCTTATAAATTCATCGGTTTTGAGAAGCATTTGGACGGTATCACGGTTGAATTTCATAATTCTATTAGATTTAGCTCATGCTATTGAAAATATTTTACATAAATATAAAAGCGAAAGGTCACTCACTCATAGGACACGAAATCTCGGAAACTACCAGTGGTAGGGGTTCAAAATTTTGCATAGGGTTTCTTTTTAGGACGTAGGCGCTCGCTAAGACGGGATTTTGCGAAACTCCACCCCTAAGGGGTTGTTTTTGGGGTTGACAGTTTGTATGAAACTTTGTTGCTACAAGTACTAGGAGTTTTAAATTTTGCATGCGGATTCTTTTTAGGAAGTAGGTGCTACTTACGAAAGAGGTTTTTCGAAATTCGACCCCTAAGGGGTTGTTTTTGGTGTTGATAGTTTGTTTGAAACTTCGTTATTATAAGTGCTGGGAGTCTCAAATTTTGCATGGGGGTTCGTTTAAGGACGTAGATGCTCACTAAGACGGAATATTGTGAAATTCAACCCCTTAGGGGTTGTTTTTGGGGTTGATAGATAAAGGTCTCAATCTTTGCATGGGGGTCCCTTTAAGGACGTAGGAGCTCACTAAGACGGGATGTTGCGAAATTCGACCCCTAAGGGGTTGTTTTTTGTGTTGATAGTCTGTATGAAACTTCGTTACTACGAGTGCTAGGAGTCTCAAATTTTGCATGGGGGTTTGTTTTAGGACGTAGATGCTACTAAGACGGGATATTGTGAAATTCGACCCCTAAGGGGTTGTTTTTGGGGTTGATAGATAAAGGTCTCAAACTTAGCATGGGGGTTCCTTTAAGGACGTAGGAGCTTACTAAGACGGGATGTTGCGAAATTCGACCCCTAAGGGGTTGTATTTTTATGTTAATAGTTTGTATGAAACTATGAGTCTGTAATTTAGCATGGGCGTTTTTTTTTTGGGGATTTTGGTGCTCACTAAGACGGGATGTTGCGAAATTCAATCCCTAAGGGGTTGTTTTTGGGGTTGACAATTTGTATGAAAGTACATTACTACAAGTGCTAGGAGTTTGAAATTTAGCAAGGGCGTTCAGTTTAGGACGTAGGTGCTCATTAAGACGGGATTTTGCGAAACTCCACCCCTAAGGGGTTGTTTTTGGGGTTGACAGTTTGTATGAAACTTTGTTGCAACAAGTACTTACTAGGAGTTTTAAATTTTGCATGCGGATTCTTTTTAGGAAGTAGGTGCTACTTACGAAAGGGGTTTTTCGAAATTCTACCCTTAAGGGGTTGTTTTTGGTGTTGATAGTTTGTTTGAAACTTCGTTATTATAAGTGCTGGGAGTCTCAAATTTTGCATGGGGGTTCGTTTTAGGACGTAGATGCTCACTAAGACGGAATATTGTGAAATTCAACCCCTAAGGAGTTGTTTTTGTGGTTGATAGATAAAGGTCTCAATCTTTGCATGGGGGTCCCTTTAAGGACGTAGGAGCTCACTAAGGCGGGATGTTGCGAAATTCGACCCCTAAGGGGTTGTTTTTGGAGTTGATAGTTTGTATGAAATAGTAGGTAAGAGTTTCGAATTTTGCTTTTTAGGACTTAGGTGCTCAATAAGACGGCATTTTGCGAAATTCAATCACCGAGGGATTGTTTTGGAGTTGACAGAATTTTTGATGGATATTGATTGAGATTTTCCAAAAATATCCCATAAAGAGGGTGGCCGGGAGTAAAACTTCAGAGACAAAGTTCGAAATTTGCGCGTACGAAGTCGCGGGCGAAATGCTAGTAATTAATATTACGAAATCTTCAAAATACTTTTGTTTGATATTTTCAAGAAGTCCATTATATTTGCATACGTTTGCAAAGTCCTATAAGTTATAACCATAGACATCGATAGTTAAAAAAAACTTACTATTAATTATAGCAACCAATACAGATCCGATCGTCTTACGAGTAAACATAATTCTTAACAAGATCTATTGAAACATTAAAGCAAAGCAAACAAAAAAAGTAGAATGATCAAAAATCTAAATAAGCAGCATTTCAAATAGTAGGCGTGCTATGTAAAGGCCCATTAATTGAGCACAAATGCGATGCGCTTGGGCTTCGGCCAATTTAATGTATTGCTTGGCACGACTGCGCTTTAATCCGATGTTGAATAGAAATTATGGTTGTGCACAGTAACATTGTATTGGGAGTTGTAACCTGGCTGGATTGTCATGTTCGTGTAGTAGATTTATTGATATTGTTGTGTAGAATGGCATTATACTGTGTATAATTACGTATCCGTTAGATCATGCAGAAATGATTTAGATTGGTTATGAGTCCCAGAACAAAGGTCCAAAGAGGAGTAGTGGTCCTAAAATAGAATTTGAAGTGAAAATGTAGAACATCACTATACGTTTAGACTTCCGAGGACAAAGGACGGACTGATCAAATTGCTATTTAGTTCTATTACTGGTTTTGTAGAAGAGGGAAGTAAATTCTTATTAAAAATTCTATTGAAAAAAAAAAACAAAAAATATCTAAATCTACCAAAAAATTTCAAACTCCATTTGTATAAAAAGGGCAAAAATACAATAAAATCACCGTGTAAACAGGGTGGGCAATAAATTTTATGTTATTAGCTTATAAAGGAACGACTTACACTCCTGCTATTTGCCGACCGTAAAACGTAGCGTGGGCAGCTGCCCTTCACAATCCATGTTATACCACTTACAACAATACTAAAATATCGATACTACTATAAAAGATACGTAAAATACTTGAGAAGAAAAATTACAAGCAATCTTGGCCTGTGAATGCGCAAAAACTGTTGTACCCAAATTCTATTTTATAAAAGTACAGAACTAGTTATTTTTTAATAATTACAAGAATCTTAATTTTTAATTAGGTAAATATTTTAAAAATATTTTAAAAATTAAAGCTTTAATTAAAAACATAATACGATATAAAATAAAAACTTAATTTAATTAGAATGTAGTACAAGAAAAAAGACCTTAATTGGAAATCTTAGTAGAATTTTTCGACAAGAAAAACATTTGATTACCCAACTAAATTTGTTCTGTTTTTAGACCGTCTAAAAATATCAGAAACAAGAAAAAATTCAACGTTCAAGTGTTCCAAAAGTGTCTAATTACACAAATATTGCACCCTAACGTTGGCAACGGTACTCGATGCTACTGCTCAATGTACAAAAACCAGCCGTTAGTTTTATTAGCAACATGTTAATTGGACCCGAAGGCACTCGCTTGGTGCCCGGCCAAATGGCTGAAAGCCTGAAAGGCAGACCTATTCTAGATGGGCAGTTCTGCTTGGCTTTTGTTTCCTATCGGGGCGAACACTGCTATCGAGTACTTTCTCTTTTGTTTTTCTTAAAAGTTTCCACCTAACGTTTGAAATACTGTAAGGGTCAGTTCAGACCGAGACGCGAAGCGATGCGACGATGCGCGCACACTTATAAGAGCCATACAAATTACGACTTTATTTTCTTCACCAAAAAGATACACATTTCCTTGTTAGAAATTTAGAATACGTTGAGATGCGCAGCGATGCGCCGCACGACGTCTCGCGGCGCAGCGCGACGCATCTCAAAGCAGCCGTCGGTGCTGCGCTGCGCTTCTCAAGGCCGCAAGACGCCGCTTGACGCCGCTCGCGGCCGCTCGCGGCCGCTCCACGATGCGAGATGAAGACCGGGAGCTAGAGGTGACTGAGTATGCATAATTGTGAGTAACGAATTTCGCCAACCGATTTAAGTTAAGAAAAGGTCAAAGAATAACAATGTAGAACATGCCGGTAAATTTTTTGGTTCATTTTTTTTCGCCCTCCTCTCTTATCGTAAACGGAATGTATTGAGTACATGATTTAAAATCATTTTTATGATTATTACCGTAATAATTTATAGAAAAATCAGATCACAGCTTTTTGCGGGACAGATAAAGCGCATAATAATATGATGTATTTAAAAATTAGGTCATAGTTGGCGTCACTCGGATTTTGCATAGGTACTCAACTACCTCTAGCCCCTGGACTGTATAGCTGAGGCCGCCATTTGCAAATGGGACTGCGGGAGGACGCGGGGCAGGGCGGCAGCACGTGGAAAATCTAGACACGTTCTGCTGCACCGCGAGGCGTAGCGCGGCGCAGCGTGAAATGACAGGCCTCTTCACGCATCGTCGCGTCGATTCGCGTCTCGGTCTCAACTGACCCTAACGGGACTATCGTATACCGTGACCCCGGAACATAAAGAGCTATTGAATGACACTGTGAATTTTAGTCAGTGACAGTCCTTCCTGCCCTGCCCTGGATGGGAGAGCTCATTTGATGATTTAATCACACTAAAAAAAACCAGCGAACTTGACAGAACCAATGACCAGTGGCCCACTTTGGCCCTGGATCGTGAAAACTGGAAGTCATGGGAGAGGCCTTTGCCCAGCAGTGGGATGATGTAGGCTAGCAGTATCAGTCTCAGTATTCCAGCACTTCCATTCATCATTGCAATGCTATCAGACTTCAGGACACTTTTCCCGGTAACAGCGATGCCGGCGAGTATTTTGCGATATTAATAATATATGTATTTTGCGATAGTAATATTTATACTTTGGACATTATATTTCATCTTGTTTATTCCCTAATATGTTCACATACTCGTATATCTACAATTTCACAAATGTTTACCAACACCGATCCTGACAATATTCCGCGGAACATTACGATAAACGCCAATATACACGTTTATCGCGGTGTAAGATGGCGATGGTAAAATATTTCCACATTCATAGAAAATAATTTATCAACTTGTGAATTTGCTTCAGACAGATCAGTTTGAAACAAAAAATATTGTGTATGCAAACTACTGACCAAAACCAGTAAAATCTTTATTTAAACTCTCAATCTATGAGAGCAGTGGAAATAACACTTGATTCGAATGAAAACCAGCACCCCGTACAGGATTTCAACAATCACATTTACGAAAACTCATATTCTACGTAGTTTCATTCCGCCATCGAAATTGTACGTCGTCGGTTTTCATTACGCAATGAATCGAACAACCATTCTGAGCGTTTTAATCGTCGAATGATCGAGTGGCAGGCATTTGACACGTATTAACCCTCAATTATACATCGCTCCCTTTCCGTCCTTGTAATAAATATAATAGAGTGAGTGAAATGATGAAGTAGCTGATGACTTGATTATAATGATGTTTTTTTTTTCATTTTGAAAAGGAGGAAGACATAAACATCGTGACATTTGTAACTAAATTCGGCTATGAGATTAAATATAACGATTTACAAGAGATTTTTTTGAAATCTATATCACCAATAGAAACGAGAACAGCTCAAGATTTAGACGTATAAAAATTCAGGACATTTTTTCAAATAATAAATCAGATAGCTTTGTTTCCCTCCCTCCTAATTCATATTATCAAATTCCTCCAATTCAAGCCGAAACTCATTACCGAATCTGCGAAAATATTTTCGTTCCCAGAATAGGCTCATGTTCAAATGAGGTCACACTGTCAATGGAAGTTGGAGCGGCACCCAGCACTTAAATGCTTTAATTTTACATAACGTCCGTATATGCAGTTGCTTCTGACAGATCGTATATAAAGCTTGCGGTTGAGTCTGTGAGGTAGAAGTTCAGCGTTTGGTAATCGATTATGTTTCAGGTTTGTGTTTGCAGTTTGAATTATTTAAGGTTTTATGTAGATATGCCAATCTTTTACTGTCTTACTACAAAAAAAATAACATCGGTTGAACACTTGTCTCAACACAGTATCAACTGCAAAACGGCGACGTTTTGACGTTCATATAAGGGTCGTTTTTAACCGACTTCAAAAAGGAGGAGGTTCTCAATTCGGTCGGTATGTTTTTTTTTTTTTTTTTTTTATGTATGTACACCGATTACTCCGAGGTTTCTGGTCCGATTAGTGTAATTCTTTTTTCGTTCAATGCAGTATACTTTCCCATTGGTCCCATAAAATTTCATCCAATTTGGTTTAGTACTTTTTATTTTGTGAGCATTTTTATTGATGGATGATGTGATGATCTTTACTTTTTTGAGTGTTTGTTACGCGATTACTCCGCTAATTGTGGACCGATTTTGAAAACTCTTTTTTTGTTGTACGAGGAATAGTTCACTTTAGGGAACACTGCAAGTTTCATCAAAATCGGTTCAGCAGTTTTTGATAGGGAATTTTATTAGCTTATTGTGTACATGAGCGATGTTAATACCGGTGCTAAGGATTACCAAATTCTAGTGCACATGTAAGAAATGATGTATTTGACAAGAATTTTGGGTTGAATATTTAAACTAAAAAGAGTAAAATAAAAAACTTTTTTCAAAAAAAATTTAACCGCCTTCAAAAACAACCACAAAAAAGGGTAAAATAACCTACAAAATAACTTTTCTTTCGGAAGTCGGTGGCATAAAAGACAACGAAATAAAAAAACAAAGCCACCGACTTCCGAAAGAAAAGTTATTTTGTAGGTTATTTTACCCTTTTTTTGTGGTTGTTTTTGAAGGCGGTTAAATTTTGCAGTTACACTTTTTCAAGGCTGTAGATGTTTGTACCATATTTTCTATGTAACTAAATAACACTCTCTTCATAAGACAAATATCGTTATCACGACGAATAATTAGTTGCCCCACATTTGGGTCCAGTTGGTATTGATACGCAATTACGATTACGAAATTGGTTAGTATTATAAAATTGATATTTTATGGTCTATTGCCCTTGATTATGTCCATATCTTTTTGATACAAACTATCAAAATGTCCTCTAGTCCTCATCAACCAAATATCATAGCCACCAGTCCTATCACCACAAATGTCCACACAGAGACACAAAAACCAACCCACCTCTCTACAAAAATATTTTACATCATACAAGATTATAATAGAATCTTCGGAAACAGAAGAAGTTTCTGTTATAACAGTTACGAGGTTAGTGGCATAGCGACTGCGGTCTCGTCTCATAATAAGTTGTTAACTGTCGCCAAGAGCGTAAGTACCAAGTCACAAAGTAATACAAGTATCGTGTAGTTTTTCCCTTTAACCGTTCGTACGAAACTTGGTATCGGAGATGGGTATTCGTGATATTTCGAACTACGAGTATTTGCTTTTGTCTCTCGGAATACGAAATTGGTGGGTTGTGTTGTGTCTGTACATTGAGGTGCATTTATTTGTACCGTTGAGTTACGAACTGTTTTGATGGCATTGTTGTGGATTCGGATTTTTAGACTTTGTATCTGTAAAATAGATACTGTTACCCTGAAGTTGGTTTGAAAATATTTGCTAAATAAGCAAAAATGTGAGGTTCGGAAAATGGACATTCTAAATAATTTATCTTCATACTTGTAGTAAACAGCCAAGCCCTGATGCTATGATTCTGATATTTCTGTTTGGTTTAGCAACAAATTAGTCTTTTCTAAAAAAGATGTAAATTACCAACTAAATTACTATTAGGTACCAACCTATTACTGGCTGGTCTCGGCTGACTGGGCAAATGCCTATTCAAAAACAGAGATGAATGAGACATTACCCAAATAACTTTTATACAAGAAAATTTTGTACTACAAAACTAATACTCTCTGTTCAAGAATACCAGGTTTAACTAAACCAACGTCCTTCTGAAACTTACGAACTAAAAGCACAAAGCAGTATTCCAGTGTGTTCGTGAATGTTCCACATATTTCACGGGCAAATCTCACCGACCGATAGCAAAGTTATTAGGAACACGTTCCTAACTTTCGTGTAGCTCGCAAACTGCGCATATTGTACAACTTTTATTCATTCACTTTTATATTGCACACACCGTACAAATTGTTTTAAAAGACTTTCGTGTTTTTGTAAAATATTGCGATGTGCTGGGATTGATTAATGTTTATGGACGGAAACTAAGACATTTATTGATTTAACACACGGTAACATTATGCGAAAAATGCATAACCGTCATTCGATAGAAGTAATATTATTATTTCCTTTATTCATTATCTATCATATTTGATACATTTTTAAATATTATTACAAAAAAATAAAAACATTTAAAAATATAAAAAATAGGTGCCCACCAGCATCGGGAACAGGGTCCAAGCTGCCGGTGGTTAGGGCTCCAGAGACAGGAACCTCCTCACTATGCGCGCCGTGTCCAAGAGAACTGCTTTCTGTATCAAGCCCTTGAGCCAACTGCACAATGAGAGCCTCTTAAGATGTTGGTCGAGGCTCTTCGCAATTAGTCCATTGACCGTAACGACTATCGGTACAATGACTGCTGAGTCCACGTCCCACATGTCGACAATCTCGTGTGCTAAATCAAGATACTTGATTTTTTTATAATTTTCAGCTTTCACGAGATTCTCGTCATGAGGGACGGTGATGTCAACAATCATTGCACGGCGCTCTCGGCGATCTACCACCACTATATCAGGCTTATTGGCTACAATAGTCCTGTCAGTGATGATAGATTGATCCCAATACAATATGGCATGACCGTTTTCAAGAACTGGGTCGGGCACATACCTGTAGTATGGTACTTCTGAATCCACAAGGTTGTACTGCAGGGCAAGTTGCTGGTGGATAATCCTAGCTACTAGATTGTGTCTGTGCAAGTACTCGCCGTTAGCAAGACGAGAACAACCGGAAACAATGTGTCTGATCGACTCACCGGGACGGTGGCATGCCCGACAGATGTCAACCGTACCGTCCTTGACAATATATTTCCGGTAATTGTTCGTCATGATAACTTCATCCATAATCGCACAGACAAAACCTTCGGTTTCTCCGAAGAGGTCACCGAAACGTAGCCAGGCTACAGATGCCAAAAAGTCTACATCAGGCCCGTGAAGGGCCTTGTAGAACCGTCCGTGTAGCTCCTTGCTCTGCCATACCTCCCTGCGGCCATTAGTATCCAATACCACAGGTTTGCGCCAGTTCTCGTTAGCCAAGGAGAGCGGGGTAAGGCCTTTGTCCACTGAAACTACATCTCGATGCATCCCCACGTCGGCTTGAAGGAAGTATTCCCTGAGACTGCATACCTCGCGGTTGTGCAAGGTCTTAGCATTAAGTAAGCCACGGCCTCCACACTTCCGCGGGATATACAGTCTCATCACCGATGACCGTGGGTGATGTATCCGATTTGCAGTCAGCAGTGTACGGACCTTTCTATCTAAGGCGTCAAGTTCCGTTTGAGTCCATTTGAGTATGCCGAAAGAATACATCAGAACCGGCATGACCCAACTATTGAAGGCGCGCACCTTATTTCCGCCTGATAAAAGACTATTTAACACTTTGTTCAGGCGGCCAAAGAAGCGTTCCCTCAACGATTGCTTCATGCCAGCAACATTGATGCCCAATGATTCCGACATACCCAAATACTTATAGGTTTCGGTTGCTGAAAGGGATCTAAGGTTTATGGAATCTGAGAGTTGGGTGCTCTCAGACTCCATAATCTCCCCTCGCCTTACATGCATGACCGCACATTTCTCCACACCAAATTCCATCATAATGGCGCTACTGAAGGTTTCAGTGATCTTCAGTAGCCCCATCAGCTGCGAATTGGTGGGGGCAAAAAGTTTCAGGTCATCCATATAAAGGAGGTGAGATATAACCTGACCGCCTCTCCTCAACCGATAGCCTAGACCTGAATCCTCCAGCAGTGTGCTAAGAGGATTCAGGGCTAAGCAAAACCAAAGCGGACTCAAACTGTCACCCTGAAATATTCCTCGCTCAATCCTAATCGGTTCGTCGCTCCCGAGAATCTGCCGACGTCCCGGATAGAGAAGGAACGTCCTCCATTGCCGCATACATGACAACAAGAAGGTGCGAAGTGTTGCATTTATTTTATACAACTCTAGCACCCTCAGGAGCCACGCATGCGGCACAGAGTCATAGGCCTTCTTATAATCTATCCAACACGTCGACAGATCCCTCCGGGATCGACGAACCTGTTGGCTTACGGCCATGTCAATAAGGAGCAGCTCTTTAGTACCGCGGGACCAATTCCTACATCCATTCTGAGAGGCAGACATAATTGAATTACTATCAATATGATAAGCAATTTTTGCTCTCAGAATGGATGTTAGAACTTTATAGATCGTCGGTAGACACGTAATTGGTCTATAGTTTTTTGGTTCCGCGGTACCACCTGATTTATAGAGCAGGTGGGTAACACCTGTGGTAAAAAACATTGGTAGCGACCCTGTCTCTAAAGATGACTGAAATTGTGAAGCTAAACAAGCGTGCGACCTTCGTAGCCATTTTATCCAAAAATTATGCAGTCCGTCCGGCCCTGGAGATTTCCAATTAGGTAACGGACGGACTGCATGGGCCACGTCAAGTGCGGTTATAGAGATTTCTTCCATTTCTGGGATTGAGTCACACGCTCGCTCAACCACACGCATCCAGTCACCCTCAGTGTGACCAACGGGCACCGACCAAATACTTCGCCAAAAAGCACTCATAGCTTCATTATCTGGCAAGTGCCCGTCAGTAACACCCTGATTGAGAATGGGTCGCTCCCATGTTCTATATACCCACCTTTCATCACTTTGGAACATGCGATTCTGAGTATATCGATCCACTCTTCTCCTATACCGGCGGATACGGTTCGCCCATGCATAAACTTTCTGCTTCAGGAAGTCAATGCGCTCTGTGAGACGGGACATATAATCTCGAGAACTGATTCCAGTTCCCGAGAACGCCCGCCTCACAAAGCGCATCACCCTTGGGCGTGTATTTCCCTCCCTGAAGCAGATGAGCTTCCCAATGAGCACCCTGGCCTCATTGATACGACGCTCAATCCTGCACTGCCAGGCTGGCACGGCAAGTTTCGGTCGTGCAGCTCTTTCTGTGTTCGGAAATTTGACATGAGCTACACGACATGCCGCGACAGCCGTACAATACAAGATTGAGTGTGTATCGCAAAGGTTTGCGCTGCTCTCAATAAAATCTGGTAACAGCGCATCCAGGGCACACACTAGGGCTCTGTTTTTTTTATTCATGGGCAAACGGGGTAGCCGCGGTCTAAGATCAGGTGATGTGAACCGATACTCACGAATCGCATCCTCCAAAGCACTCCTTATTTCCACATTGCATTGGTTATCTGCAGATATAACCCTGTCGGCCTCCTCTTCAACATCCTGGTTAACTCGCGCAGTGACAGGTGAATGGGTGTTTATCTGTGTTGCGAGAGGGTTGTCGACAGGGTTTCTCTGCACTTCCGAGCGCAGCCGATCAAGTGTAGCATCATCCAACCTATGACTACGTTGAATCACGCGCACCTGATCCGACAATCGTTGGGCCGAAACGTTGACAGCGGGCTCAAGCACCTGAAACAGAGAGAGCATCCTGGTTCGGTACGCCGTAAGGTTAATTCCTCCCTCTGTAGCCCCATAATATGCGCGCATCACATTTTCGTTAATGGACTGAGTCCAACGAATGCGCGACACATTTCCACCGGCAGCGGGGACCCTGTTCGGGGCCTGTTGGCCTCGAGGTCCCAAGCCCGCTGGTGGCCGTCCTCTTCCTCGTCGTGGCGGCGGTGGTGGCGTCGACGGCGGGGAGAAAAACTCGTCGCTGGAGCTCGACGCGGCTGCAGCGCTCGATGACACGACGTCCACTGGTGAGGCGCGTCCCGGCGGCTGCGAGGTGGAGCTCAGCGACGAGCCCGGAGATGTTGGGTGTGCTGGCTGCGGTTTGGTTCGACTTCTGGTTATCATCGCAAAAGTACTGGATTCATTTTCTTCTTTTTTCCGTTATTTTACTGCATTGTTGTAGTTGTTGTTGATTTTTCATTTTTGTTTGTTATTATTGAGCCAAGAATCATATTTTTACGTTGGTTTTTGCGGCAAATAAAATAAAATTAAAATGTAAAATGAGGAAGAAAATTTTTTACGTCAGTCACTTTTGACAGTCGGACCACAGATTATTATTTTTAAGATTAGAAGTAATATTATTTTTAAGATTTTTAGGGTTCCGTAGCCAAATGGCAAAAACGGAACCCTTATAGATTCGTCATGTCTGTCTGTCTGTCTGTCTGTCTGTCTGTCCGTGTATGTCACAGCCACTTTTTGTCGAAAGTATAAGAGCTATCCTGTTGAAACTTGGTAGGAAGATGTATTATGTGAACCGCATTAGGATTTTCACACAAAAATCAAAACAAAACCAATTTTGGGGGTGCCCCCATACTTAGAATTGAAACTCAACCCATACGTGTGGGGTATCTATGAATAGGTCTTTAAAAATGATATTGAGGTTACTAACATCATTTTTTTCTAAACTGAACAGTTTGCGCGAGAGACACTTCCAAAGTGGTAAAAAGTGTGTCCCCCCCCCCGTAACTTCTAAAATAAGAGAATGATAAAACTCAAAAAAATATATAATGTAGACCTCAACCAAAACTACCAAAGAAAATTGGTTTGGATGAGATACAGTTAGCAGTTTTTGAGATATAGTACATTTTCAAAAACCGCAAATATAACTTTGCCATTCATACAAATACTATGAAAAACAAAGTTATTTTTATTGTTTGTGTATATTACTTACTAATCTCAATATAATTATATCTCTAATCTATGCTTGCTACTACGGAACCCTTCATGGGCGAGTCCAACTCGCACTTGGCCGGTTTTTTATATACAACGAAAGACGTTAGAAGCCGTCGTCGTGGTTGCGTTTAAAAGCCTTTTAAACTCACATACAGAAACAGCCAGAACCGGAACAACACTACTTGTAGATCGTACAATCGGTCACCGATAACTACAAAATAAAAAACAGCCCAGACATCAAGAAACGAAGCTACGATAGCTGAGCAGCCTGAACAATTAAAAAGATAAAAGAAAAGCGTGACTCAATGAAATCCATCGCAATTAAATATGATATCCCTGAGAAGACACTTATAAACAGGATCTGCTATGAAGATACTTGGCAGATTTACTACAGTATACATATTTCAACAAAAAGAACGGTTAATTTCTTCAAAACTTTTGGACTGGCCACGTTGCCCTTACCCCCACGGCCGCTTTGGGCGACCACTCGGGCAAAGCGGTTTTATGACAAGTTTTCGTAATCTGCAAATCATATGCTTATTTTTCAACTTGCGCAAATTTGAATTGGCCATTGCAAAAATTCGATAAATTCTCTACTAGCTGGTATAAAATTCTCTTCAAAAATCTTTCGTTTAATGGCTTTTTTTTTTAACTCAAAGTTAAGGTGGCCGCTTTGAGCTGACTTCCCCTACTGACTAAAATCCACGGTGATCATTCAATAGCCCTTTACGTTCCAGGGTCACGGTTACCTGATAAGTCCCGCGACCCCTTGACACATACCTAATCACCATGAAAGTCCCAAAAAAACTACCAATAAAACGGCAATCTTTAATAAATCTCATATCAAAAACTAGCCAGACATTCGGCACACGTATCTTTCATACCGCAATCAGTTGCGAGCTGGAAGCACACAAAGTTTCGAAGCAATCAGAACGCAGCTGCAAGCTCCCAAGATATGGAAACTCTTTGCCAAATAAGCCTGCATCAAGCTACCGTCATGGAATTTATTGAAACTACCGAACAGTTCCGTAGAATTCAATTTGGGAGTTAAAGGGGAAGTTTATGGATGAAGTTTTTATGTCGGCAGGTATGGCTGTAAAATGTTGTCGACCTCTGACTCGATAAGCATATTATGATTAGGTACTCGTAGATGTAGATGAAATATAGCTTGAATTATAAACTAGCCGGTTCTCACGGTTTCACACCCGCTGCTTGGCTCCTAAAAGTCGTAGCGTGATGTAATATAGCTTGTAATATAGTCTTCCTCAAGAAATTGAGATTTATAACCACAAAAATAAAATCGAACTAGTAGTTCCTGAGATTAGCGCGTACAACCAAACAGTCTCTTCACCTAAATATATATTATATAGATCTATCTTTCTCAAGAAAAGTGTTTTGAGAGTCCAGTAATATTTCTGTTTCAGTTTCTTTCACATCATCATCAGCCTATAAATGTTGCCACTGCTGGGACACAGGCCTCCTCTCTGAGAGAGGGAGGCCATAATCCACCACGCGGGCCCAGTGCGGATTGGTGGATGTCACATGTCTTCGAATTTTTTGGTTCTAGGACATGCCGGTTTCCTCACGATGTTTTCCTTCACCGTTTTGAGTGCAGTGGTGATGAAACAAATTATACAAAGTAATGCGCCTGGCTGGATTCGAACCCACGACCTACAACTCGTAAGTTGGGGCCGATACCACTGGGCCACCACTGCTCGCTCAGTTTCTTTGCTCACTGTTTATTATTCTTTAAACTTTAACAAGCCAAACTAAAAAGACATTCAAGCTAAACATGTTTTAAAGAACATTACGTAAAAGTCATAAAACAAAAAGAAATACCTTAATACCGACTGAAAATCAGTCTCATCCAAAGAAGAAAGACGTCCAAAGGAACTCTTCGAATACTAATGCAACGACATTCATTTACTCCGAGCACGGCACACGACCTGCATTCTATGAGTTTTCCAATCTTCTTTGGTAGTATCTGAAAAAAAAGCTATTTTACTCAACGAAAACAATCAAGTTTAAGCTAAGAAAATGTAGATAGAAAAATCGGCCGAAATACACAAATAACCAAGGCCTGCAAATGTTGGTCGCGTGACAAACGAAATACCGTGACCCCGGAACGTAAAGGGCTATTGAAGGATACAGCCCTGCCCTGCCCTGGGGAGGAGGACTCATTTGATGATTATACCACGATAAAAAAGCCTATAAATGTTCCCAATGCTGGGACGCAGGCCTCCTATTTGTAAGAGGGTGTGATAACCATGTGTACGTAATACACCATGTCGTCAAATTGGTTCTAGGCCTTGCCGCTTTATACACAATATTTTAAACAAAACTCAAATCTAAACAAAAATATTGTGTGCCTAGCAAGTCACGTCTGCGCCAAATTAAATGGAGAAAGAAGAATAAATCAACAGAAAAGCTAATAACTATTCTACTAATTAGTTTAATGTCGCTATTCTGTTTATATCTGGCCAAGGCACAGGCATACAGTCTGAATGTAATTGAGAATTTATGACGTCATTAAATTGATGCAGAAATAGTGCAGCGCCAAACATCAAGGACGGTCAGCAGAATAATTTCACTGAACTTTCGGAAGGTAATAAAAATTGTTATTGGTGTTTTTTATGTGCTTTTGTAGCAGTAACTTTTGTGAAAACGGCGAGATTTTTCAGTATTTCCCGACCGGTGGAAATTCGATTTGTGTTTTTTGAGCTCACATAAACTTAATTAATGTTCTTTGTTTTTAGTCAGTAAAGAGATTATCTACAACAGGAATATTTAAAAATAAAGCTCAGAAAAAAAGCGTTAGGAAAAAATATCTTTCTCTGAATTAGTCCAACAACTCGTTTTTTAATTTTTAACTTATTTCGGGTCAGGCTACTTTTTAACTATATTTTTTTACTTGAACCATGAAAGCAAAATATGGTTAACTGTGTTCGCGACGAAGCGTCATCATTAAAAAACCTAAGTGTTGCACAGACCCTGCACATCAACCTACCTCGATCTGTCAAATTCTTGCAATAGATTTTCAACCTTATTTATCGATATTCGCTTGGCAGGTTTGACGGATTCGTGTGGGTTGGTCTGCTGGTGTCTGTACATAGTGATAAATAACTAAGTGAGTTATATAGTTATGTGAAAATAGTGTATATAAAGTGTCTAAATAGAACCTAGCAGTTAAGAATTCGTTGTAAACCGTAAGTACAGTGCATTTTGTAGCTTCAATTGAGTGGGTTTATAGTCATAATATAGTTTTGTTTTTGATGTATCCAGGTAGCCTAGATTGAGACCTAGGCCTGGACCTAACTTTTAGAGTCATAATCCTTTCGAAAACTCACTTATTTGACGTTGTAAGATGTCCTGTACGCAATTTATTCCGTTAATAAAGATTATTTTTTCTTGTCTTTCATTATTCAGGCCCTAGACTCCTGAAATATATAGATGTATCGATATAAATGTTAGATCGCGTTAGGCTGTTAGCCAGGCTACCTAACGTGACCTAAGTCCATGGGATTACTGCTAAAACTCCTGAGATAATGGCCTTTGAAAATGAAATTTTAATTAAAATTTAAATAACTTTTTCCTTTAACTCGCTTTAACTTTTCAGTCGTTTCAGTTACAGTCAAAGACATTATGTCAGGAGATAGGTAATTTCATAAGGATTACAACGGTATGAAGCAACACGTAATCCATTGTTATTTAGATAAGAATATGCATTGTTAAATAGTCATAAGTTCGTAAAAATTGATAATAAATCAAGGAAGCGGTTTGCGGGCCTCGTTAAGGTAAAGTTCTGGGGTACGATAGTAACACGAAATTTTGGTCAAATCGTAGTCAACGGTACGGCACTATCTTCTCTCTCTCTCTCTCCTGAAGACTCAAGCAACCCGCTTCCTGAAAAGTTATGAAGAATTAGTCGTTTTATTTACTCCGTACCAAGAAACCTCGTTCTACAGTCCCTGCTACACAAGACTTCGGGTTACAGCAGATATACCTGGAACCTATAGGTGCAGGACGTCAACGCGCTCCGGGCAAGCCTCAACCATAGTATCCGAGCGATCACGTCCGTCCGGCACATCTGCTGGTCCTTCGAGCCGGATATCTGCTGGTCCTGTCGACCCGGATATTTTGAAGATTCCTGAAACCTGAAGACTTATCGTCACAACCGAAATCAAGCATGCCGACTACACGATCCCAGGGGAAGGCGCCTGAAGTATTCACAGTGGAAATGGGAGAACCTAAAGCTGCAGTCATCCGTCACGACGTGCCTCCACGATCACCGTCCACCACCACCGAGGGCAACGAGCAGCGGCTGCCCCCCCCACGCCCGCGGGGGGGTGAAGATTTTTCTGCGCCTACCCACATTGAAGATTCTGCGCCTACCCACAGTGAAGATTCTGCGCGTGCCCACACTGAAGAATTTTCTACGCGTTCTACGCCTACCCACATTGAAGATTATGAAAATTTCAATCTACCCACCACAGCCAGATCCAGGAAGGGAACCAGATTTGATGGAGCAGCCTCAGATAGAACGATGAAGCCGTCGAATAGCCGTGCCGTACCGATGACTACCCGGGGTGACGCCCGTAACGAACATAGCCTACCGCCGCCGTCGACTACGAATAGGACGACGCGGTCAACAAGAAAAATTTTGAAAGCACGTGAAGACTTATTGAAGATTAAGTTGGAACTTGCACAGTTAGCACTTCAGAGGGCCGAAGAAGAATCGGACAACGAATATTTAGAAGATAGAAATTCAAACGACGAGTACGTGCGTTCCTGGCTCGAGGAGGCACCCGAACCTGAGCCGCCGAGGGAGGACAACGTCGCCGAAGGGGATATAGCGAACAATAGGCGCCGCGAACCGGTGCCCCCGACTGCGAACATCGACAATATAGTGGACCTCCAGACGCAAGTACCCTCATCGAATTTAAAAGTGAAAGAAGTGAACAATCGCATCGAGTCAACACCGAAGCCGAAAGAAGAAGACACCAAGGGGAATATGGAGCTTCGTCCGTTTATAACGGAGCTCACGTCCGCTATAGCGTCGCTCGCCGACAAGAAGACAGAACAATGGACATCGAACAACCCTTCGGCGTCAAAGGTCATCATGACACTACCGAACTTCAGCGGGGTGCATACAGAATGGCTGTCATTTCGAGCCATTTACGAAACAACTCGAAGATATTTCAACGACGTCGAGAATACAGCGAGACTCAGAAGAAGCCTGCATGGACGAGCACTCGAGACAGTCAGCTCGGAGCTCATCGGGCACGCCAGACCTGATGACATCATGAAGGAGTTGGAACTACAGTTCGGCCGACCAGAATCAATAGCTCAAGCCGAAACAGAACGACTGCGAGGACTACCACGCTGCGGCGAAGCACCTAAAGACATCTGCATGTTCGCGAGCCGGGTCAGAAGCGGTGTCGTCACTCTGCGCGCACTGAAGAAAGAACATTACCTCATCAACGCAGAACTGGTGCGCGCACTCACCGAGAAGATGCCGAACTCCCTGCGCGTACAGTGGTACAGAATCTACACCGAGAAGTACCAATCGCTGCCAGACCTGTCACTCTTCAGCGACTTCGTCACCGAGCAAGCCCGGTTCTGCAGCGCCTTCGCTCCACCCGAGAACATCGCCGCCACCGACGCTCCCTCAACCAGGCGCGTCGCGCAGAGAACTCATACAGCTGTTGAGAAACCGGTAAACAAATGCCGGCTCTGTGACAAGGAGGGTCACTATTCGTCTGACTGCAAGAAGTTCAAAGAAGCCTCAAGCGACAAGAGATGGGAGCTAGCGAAGAAACATAGCCTGTGCTTCCGCTGCCTGAGAATTCGTCGTACCGGTCACACATGTCAAAAGAAGAGGTGTGACATCAAGGGGTGTACAGCCACGCACCATCAGCTTCTTCATTACGACAAGAAGCCTGCTGCAGAGGAAGTCGAGAAGCCCGCCGTCTCAACACAGAAGTCAGAGTCAAAAGAAACAGTGGCCAGTTCCCGAGCGACGTCGAGTCAAGCCTACTTGAAGATAGTACCGGTCCGGGTCATCGGACCGGCGGGAGAAGCCTCCACCTACGCACTCCTCGACGACGGGTCAACCGTTTCACTCATCGACGAAGACATCGCAAAGCAAATTGGGGCGGAGGGCCGCGTCGATCCGCTGAAGATAGGTGCGATCGGTAACACAACGATCGACACCCCTTGTTCAAGAAGAATCACCGTCACACTCGCAAGCCGGCTGCAGAATAGGGTGCCATTCAGAGCGCGCACCATACCTGAGCTTCATCTCACACCGCAGACAATCACCGAAGAAGATATCGCACACTGCGAGCACCTAGATGACCTCAAACAACAGCTGATCTACGACGCCGGCGCACCTAAGATTCTCATCGGCCAGGACAACTGGCACCTGCTGCTGGCCACCGAAATTCGAAGAGGACCCAAGCACCAGCCTATCGCGTCACTCACTCCGATGGGCTGGACTCTCCACGGCGCGCACACCAGAACACTGGGTCAGAAGGTGCACTATGTCAACAAACTCTCGACGACGGACGACGAAATCGAGCAACAGCTGCGTGAATTCTTCGCATTAGAATCATTAATCATCAATCCACGGCGCCCAGACTCTGATCCTGAGAAGAAGGCAGAAGACATACTGAATCGTCACACGAAACAATTAGAAGATGGCCACATAGAAACCGCTCTGCTGTGGAAAAATGAAAATATAGAAATGCCAGACAGCTACGGAACCGCAAAGAAGAGGCGTTTTCAAAGGAAATAGCGGACCTACGAAGCAATAAACAGTTAAGTCAAGATAGCCGGCTACGTTCTCTGCAAATAGAAGTCGTGGACAACGTCATACGATTAAGAAGTCGGATAGCAGCCTCCTGTGACATAGACGAAACTGTCAAGCGACCGCCGATAATACACGGAGATCATCGCATTACACAGTTATACATCGACTGGACCCACCGCAACCTGCAGCACAGTGGGACGGAGCTAACAATCAACGAGATACGTCAACATTACTGGGTCATCAAACTGAGACCGAGCGTGAAGACAGTGATTGCACGCTGTTTGCCGTGTCGCATTCGGAAAGCGCGGCCCAACGTGCCCTCCACAGGCGACCATCCGAGAACGCGCCTAGCTCATCATCAGAGGCCGTTCACATTCACCGGGCTCGACTACTTCGGTCCCCTGTCCGTCACCGTCGGTCGTCAGCATCAGAAGCGGTATGTGGCTCTGTTCACATGCCTCACGACAAGAGCCGTGCACCTTGAAATCGCCGCCAGCCTGAGCGCGGACTCCGCTATACTAGCGCTGCGCCGTTTCGCTGCTCGTCGAGGCTGCCCCACCGAGATCTACTCTGACAACGGGACCAACATGCACGGAGCTGACAAGGAGCTGCGAGACGCCTTCGCCGAGGAGGCCAGTCGACGGGGCATCGTGTGGCGCTTCATCACGCCGTCCGCGCCATTCATGGGGGGCGCCTGGGAGCGCCTCGTTCGCTGCGTGAAGTCCGCGCTGTACACTGTACTCACAGAGAAACACCCACAAGAAGAAGTGTTGTCCACACTGCTGTGTGAGGCAGAGTACACAGTAAACAGCCGGCCCCTGACACACGTCTTAGTCGATAGCGAAGACGACGAGTCAATAACGCCGAACCACTTCCTACTCGGTGGTTCAGCTAGACTACCATCACCCGGTGTGTTCACCGAGCACGACATAGACAGTAAGAAGCTTTGGCGACGCTCACAGATACTCGCCGACATGTTTTGGCGTCGCTGGGTACGAGAATACCTGCCTGAACTTCAAAACCGGCGGGAGGCGCACGGACGGGGACCTATTCTGCAAGTCAACGACCCAGTCCTCATCGCAGACGGCCAGCTGCCTCGCAACACATGGCCGCGAGGCCGCGTTATCGCCGTGTTCCCCGGGGCCGACGGAGAAGTCCGGACAGCTGAGGTGCGCACTGCCGGCGGCACCCTAAAGCGTCCGGTGAAGAAGCTCGTCCCACTACCTAAGTAATCCAGAAGTCAAAGAGTCTGGGCGGCGGGCATCGCGGCGGAGGGCTGCACGGCAGCGGTCGTCGCTCACCGGGGTGATGCAGCGCCGCGCCGACGTCGCGCCGAGCCATCGCAGCGCTGCACGGCGGGAGAAATGTTCGCGACGAAGCGTCATCATTAAAAAACCTAAGTGTTGCACAGACCCTGCACATCAACCTACCTCGATCTGTCAAATTCTTGCAATAGATTTTCAACCTTATTTATCGATATTCGCTTGGCAGGTTTGACGGATTCGTGTGGGTTGGTCTGCTGGTGTCTGTACATAGTGATAAATAACTAAGTGAGTTATATAGTTATGTGAAAATAGTGTATATAAAGTGTCTAAATAGAACCTAGCAGTTAAGAATTCGTTGTAAACCGTAAGTACAGTGCATTTTGTAGCTTCAATTGAGTGGGTTTATAGTCATAATATAGTTTTGTTTTTGATGTATCCAGGTAGCCTAGATTGAGACCTAGGCCTGGACCTAACTTTTAGAGTCATAATCCTTTCGAAAACTCACTTATTTGACGTTGTAAGATGTCCTGTACGCAATTTATTCCGTTAATAAAGATTATTTTTTCTTGTCTTTCATTATTCAGGCCCTAGACTCCTGAAATATATAGATGTATCGATATAAATGTTAGATCGCGTTAAGCTGTTAGCCAGGCTACCTAACGTGACCTAAGTCCATGGGATTACTGCTAAAACTCCTGAGATAATGGCCTTTGAAAATGAAATTTTAATTAAAATTTAAATAACTTTTTCCTTTAACTCGCTTTAACTTTTCAGTCGTTTCAGTTACAGTCAAAGACATTATGTCAGGAGATAGGTAATTTCATAAGGATTACAACGGTATGAAGCAACACGTAATCCATTGTTATTTAGATAAGAATATGCATTGTTAAATAGTCATAAGTTCGTAAAAATTGATAATAAATCAAGGAAGCGGTTTGCGGGCCTCGTTAAGGTAAAGTTCTGGGGTACGATAGTAACACGAAATTTTGGTCAAATCGTAGTCAACGGTACGGCACTATCTTCTCTCTCTCTCTCTCCTGAAGACTCAAGCAACCCGCTTCCTGAAAAGTTATGAAGAATTAGTCGTTTTATTTACTCCGTACCAAGAAACCTCGTTCTACAGTCCCTGCTACACAAGACTTCGGGTTACAGCAGATATACCTGGAACCTATAGGTGCAGGACGTCAACGCGCTCCGGGCAAGCCTCAACCATAGTGTCCGAGCGATCACGTCCGTCCGGCACAAACTGTGAACCTGTTTTTTATTTACCCCTTTATTTTTCAACGTTACACTGGCCACCGTTAACGTTGAATTTGGAAAAATACATGGTTGGTTAAACCTAACTTATACGTTGTATTGTTATCAATATTTTTTACCAACTATTTTTTATGATTTGTATGCACGAGTGTGGTTGGTTTCCGTTTAAAATAATAATAATTCTTCCAATGGCACAGTGCGAAACGGGGCTAAGTAGAATTCTATTCTAGAATTTAATTAACAACTTCACAAAATCCACACACATAACTAAGTAACCGCCAAAACACAATTACGACGCTCATAATCAACGGTTCATACGGAAGACGACCATAATGTAACCGTTTATATTCTGCTAACGGTACTCTCGCCCATAAATCAGCGCGATAATAATTATACATCGGCCATTTGTAGCCATAAGGGTAACAAACAGAGGTGTCTGATAATATTCGACGTAGCTTTGGCCAAATATTATTATAATTAATTGATGTGTTGACAAACAACGGTTTAATCTGTGTTTGTTTTGGGATTTTGGATTGCAGGTTTGTTGGCGTATGTCTGTTGTGCTAGTTTTTAAACTTAATTTGTGAAATATGTCGGATTTGGCGTGTTTAATATTTTATATTTTAAACTCAGAAGTTTTCGTTACTTGGCTATGTACGAGGCTTTTCTCACGTTGAAGTTAAACATGAACTCCCCATGATGGTATGAGAGTGTCCTACCGAGGTAACAAAAATCATGGACTATGCATATGCATTTTTTTAACTAGGTACGTTCTACCGCTGAGGCTTCGTACAGACGAGCGGCATTTACTGACGGCAGATAAAACTGCAGCTGTGACCACCTGTCTGCGGCAGCCGCAGCGGCAGCAGCAGCGTCGACGGTAGCCGTAGAGGGTGTCGCTTGTCAGTGCGCAGCATAAGCCTTGAAGTCGTGATAAACGAATTCACTTGCATCATGGTCTCATTTTTTTTTCTGATAATTAAGTAATATTATCGACACTTAAGTAATCAAAATACTCATCCTTAAAATACTACACTCATCCTTTTACCGTTCTGAATCACCGTTTGATTATTGAAATTCAATAGATACATCGAACACGGCTTAAAATTTAAGCTATAGAATTAGTTATAAGATACGACGATAAGGGGGGGGTCTGTATTTATGCTTTCGCGGTTGCACAACGACATGCTTTGCTTCTGCTTTGCTTGGTAGTATAGATGCAGGCCTACCTTACTGCCTCCCTCAGAGGCGGTAGGGTGGCGGGGTCTTGAGGGGGAGCGCTACAGTCGTGCAGATCCTCAAGGCAAGTCTGGGGGATTCACCTTCACGAGGTTGCCACCCTGTTCTTGGTCTAATTCCATAAGAAATAGACGCAACTAAAACCCCCAGGCGCTTTTTCGCATTTATCCCGAAAGCCAATTCCCAGGCCTAGGGCAATCCTACACCCCACTCCCATGATCCTACACCCAGCCCCTCCCTCCTTTTTCCCTTTTCTCCTTTCGGTCCATGAGGACGGGCAACCTCAACTCCAAAAAAGCCCGCAAACCCCAACAATGCAGAGTGGTAAAAATAATATTCCCCAGGTGGGTCCCGGCAATGCCGGGGAATCCCACACCGCTCCGGCGGTCTGCCCCCACCGTAATATGGGGGGGGGCACCAATCTGCTCACTAGTGCCGCGCCCTCTGCGCGACCGGCTGCTTTAGCGCCAACAGTACCGGCTGCGACTCACGCGCCACTCGACACGACTAAGGCTGAGACTTCTGCGCCTATTGACCCTAAGAAGGCTGCGACCCCTGCGCCTGAAACGGCTGCGACTTCTGCGCCAACGACCCTGACAAATATTACACCTTCCACGAAGGCCTGGCAACAGAGCATCGTTCGGAACAGTGTAACAAACAATCCTGACAACGACAATGACAAAGCACGACTCTCCAGCCTTAGCAGCGAACTCCGCGCGCTGGCACTACAGCGCGAGAAGATTGAGGCAAGGCTGAAAGACATAAACTCTCTCGGAACGGGAAAGGAAGCGGAATCTGGTGGTTCTGGTTTCATCTCTGTGGACGAAGTACGCATGCTCAAGGCTAAGCGCGGAAAGATCCGAAACAGAGAGAGAGATCTCAACAACCGGTTGCGCAAAATCCGCGAAGGCGATAGTCAGCGCGAAGCGCAAACGGTTAGTTGTAAGGGAGTACACGACCAGCCGCAAGTACGCGAAGGGGAAACCCAGCGCGAAAAGCAGCCGGACGTGGAGCCGTGCGGGCAGGGACCAGTACGCGAAGGGGAAAACCAGCGCGAAAAGTCCCTGCCTGTACCAGGACCACCGAGAGAAAACGACCGGAACCGCACCGAGATGACCCAAGACCAGCACCGAACCAGACGGAAGCGAGGCAAGCGGTCTGGGTTCGCGCGCAGGGTGTCCCTGGCACAGAACGTGCCAGGCCCCTCAGAACCGCAACCCGGTCCAAGTGACCGGGGAACGGCGAAGAGGGAGCGCCCGGACGACTCGGTTTCACCGAGTATGCTCCAGGGGGACGCCAAGCGTGTTAGAACCCGGACTGCTCAAGGGGAGCAGAGAACCTATGCGCGGGCCACAAAGGATATCCCTGCGCGACTCGCCGTAGCGATCTGCCTCTCGCCTCCATCCCGAGACATGACAGTTGACGAGGCTGAGCACATCAAGCTTAGCCTTGAAAACGCCATAATTGACACGTGCACTGACCCCTCCAAAACCATCCCGGCCTTCCGCGGTTACCCAAGGATAGCGGACGGCACGGTACAGATGTGGTGCGAGGACGACAGCGCCCTGACCTGGCTGACTCAGAACGTACCTAAGATACGAATGCCGAACACCGACGCGACACTGACTGTAATGAAACAGTCCGACGTACCGACCCGGGTCCGAGCAGCGCTCTTTGTACCCAGGTACAATGGGGACATAGCGCGGCTCCAGACTATTCTGACCCGTCAGAACCCTTGGTACGACATCGGTAGATGGACACTGTACAGGGCGACATCGGTCGGTGGTGATAACTACGGGTCTTATTTGACCCTGGGTATCCCACCGGAAGAAGTCGAAAAGGTCTTGGAGAGGGAGCGGCGGATATCGTACCTGCTTGGGTCGATATACGTGCGCTTTTTCCCCAACACCCGTCCCTCTGACACCCAGACTGACACGGAAAAGACGAAACCGGCACCGACTGAGCTTGACCTGACCATGACACAACTGGAGGAGGAGATGGCCAGAACGGCGATGGCTGATGCTGACGCCGTGAGGATGCCAACCTCACCAACAAGGTGGACGGAGCAGCTGCTCTCATCATCACCGGCACTGAGCGAGGACCAGCACGGACTGGAGGACGGGGGGGAAACATCCGATGGATCAATCTCCTCCTAACTCCACCCCACTACCGCCCACATCCCGTCCCATAAATATCATCCAGACCAACCTCCAGCATAGCCAGACTGCTACGGCTTGCCTACGCAGGGCACTGGAGATGGAACCCCGAACCATTGCACTCATCCAAGAGCCGTGGATCCGTAACAACAGAATATGCGGCCTTGGTAATGTTGGAGGTAAGCTAATCCTCGACACACAAGGCACAGACAAACCACGAACCTGTGCCTACATACCCAAAGATATACCCATTACCACACTCACGCAATTATGTTCCAGAGACCTAACAGCCGTCAGGCTCAAAACTGACAGCGATGCACCTGATATCGTCCTGGCCTCGGTATACATGCCAGGCGAGGATGACGACTGCCCACCAAAAGAGATGGCCGACCTGGTAAGGTACTGTGAAGACGACAACCTGGACCTGGTCATCTGCACGGATTCGAACGCCCATCACCCGCTTTGGGGTTGCAACAAAGCCAACACCAGAGGTGAGGTACTTTGCACATATCTGTTTTCCACTAACCTTAACATCTTAAACCGCGGCTCGGAACCCACTTGGGTCACATCTCGCGGACAAACGATCATTGACCTAACGCTGGCTTCGGAAAGCGCGACAAAACTTATTTCTAACTGGCACGTATCCAACGAGCCTTCCTGCTCTGACCATAGAAGGATTCGCTTCTCATTAGTAGCTAGCATAAAAAAACCCGAACCTAGGCGCAACCCACGCCGTACCAATGTACCCGGCTACAAACGGCTTTTGGCCACCCTACTAACACAGAACCAAACGCCTCAAATTCTAACGGAACCCAAACAACTTGAGAACACCGTAACAAAACTCTCGGAATTTATAATTGAAGCCTACCACGCCTGCTGCAAACTAAAGGATCCAAACACCAAGAGCAAGGGTAACTCCTGGTGGAATGCGGAACTCAGTAAGCTCAGGCAAACTATGCGTAAGCAATTCAACAGAGCCAAAAACTCCAGACTTACAGAAGACTGGGACTCATACAAGAAAACACAATACAACTTCAAAAAACAAGTCAGGAATGCCAGCAGGGCAGCCTGGCGGAAATTCTGCGAAGAAATTGAATCAAACAGCGAAGCCGCGCGGGTGAGAAAGATCCTATCTACCGATCAGGATCGCACCCTCGGGTCGCTGAAAACCCCAGACAACACATACACCAAGTCGGACCACGAAACAAGTAAAATCCTTTTGGAAACCCACTTCCCAGACTGCAAACTCTCCGATGACAGAATCTGGGCAAGTGAGCCAACGCAAACACCAAATGACCAAGACTGGGCCAGAGCCCGCACCATAGTAAACGCAGAGAGAATAAAATGGGCCATAAAGACCTTCAAACCATATAAATCCGCAGGCTTAGACGAGATTTTCCCCGCCCTGCTACAATGGGGAGAAGACGTCCTAACGCCGTGGCTGACCGTCATCTACCAAGCCTGCATAGCACAGAAATACATACCACTTGCATGGCGGGAGGTGAAAGTCATCTTCATTCCTAAACCAGGCAAACCAGACTACACACAACCAAAGGCGTACAGACCAATAAGTCTGACATCTTTTCTACTGAAAACTCTCGAGAGGCTCTGTGATCGACACATTCGGGATGGGCCTCTTCGGGAGCGACCACTCCATAAACAACAACACGCGTATTCCATAGGAAAATCAACAGAATCTGCGCTGCATAGTGTGATCTCCAAGATCGAATGTGCAGTGGACCACAAATGCTCCTCACTAGCTGTCTTCATTGACATAGAAGGCGCTTTTGACAAAACCAACTTCCATAGCATCAACGCAGCCCTCGAGGAACGCGGTGTGGACTCGACCCTGCGAGGATGGATCACAAATATGCTCCGACTAAGAGCCGTACAAGTTACGGTAAACAACACCACTAGAGCCATAGTGGCGAAGGGCTGCCCCCAAGGTGGTGTCCTTTCGCCACTACTATGGAACCTTGTAGTAGACAGCCTCATCAAACGTCTAAATAGCAGAGGCTACTATACGGTGGGCTATGCTGATGATCTGACCATAATAATAAATGGCACACACGAAAACACACTATGCAACCTTATGCGCCAAGCCCTGAGGATAGTAGAAGACTGGTGCAAGGAATACAGACTAGCAGTGAACCCTACCAAAACCGAACTCGTCCTCTTCACAAAGAAAAGGAAGCTGGCAACGCTACAATTACCAAGCTTCTTTGGGACCACCCTCAGCCTATCGACTGAAACCAAATACCTGGGTATATTTTTGGACAAACAGCTGAACTGGGCACAACACACGAATTACATCACCACAAAAGCCAGTATAGCCCTATGGCAATGTAAGAGACTGCTCGGGAGAAATTGGGGCATAAGCCCCAAGATCACCTACTGGCTATACACCACAGTTATCCGACCAATCATTACATACGGCTCCTTAGTTTGGTGGCCCAGGACCAACCTAAGTACGACCCAAAAGGATCTCGAGAAACTACAAAGATTTGCTTGCGTAGCAATCACCGGCAGCATGAGAACTTCCCCCACTGCTGCCTTACAGGTGATGCTGGGGTTACCACCTCTGCACCTCGTTGTAAGAGAGGAGGCAGCCATAGCAACTTTCAGACTCGAGGTATCCGGCACCCTAAATAACGATTCCAGAATCAAACACACACGCATCAGAGAAGATGCAATCAAAGAACAGCCGATGATGGCATCACCCATCGACAGAACCCTGAAGACCCACTGCTTCCAAAAACACTACAACATAGAGCTCACAGAGGAGTCGTGTGACTACTCAGGTACAAAAGAGCTAAGGATCTACACTGATGGATCAAAAACCGACAATGGGACAGGCGTCGGGGTGTTCTCCGATGACCTAAACATTAAGATATCCAAACCACTTGGAATGCTCAACTCTGTATACCAAGCAGAGTGTGTAGGTATTATCCAAGCGGCACACGCTATAGAGGCCAGAGAGGTTACGGATGCCAATATACGAATACTCTCCGACAGTGCCTCAGTTCTACAATCCCTGAGGAGCAATCAGATCACGTCGAGACTAATACTAGAATGTCATAAGGCCCTAGAACGAATCACGGTACTAAACCACAACACGGTAACACTACAATGGATTAGAGGCCACAGTGGATCACTTAGAAACGATGCGGCTGACGAACTTGCCAGAAGAGGATCCAGCACAAAACCCTACGGACCCGAACCCATTGTGCCCATTCCTTTCAAGCAGTTAAGAAGCTGGCTAAAGGATCACACTCGAATACAAGCGGAGAGGTGGTGGACCTCGACACCAGGGTGCCGGCAATCCAAGGAAGCTATGCCATCCTTGGATACAAGGCTGACCAGGCGCCTCCTGCGCCTGGACAGAGATAGCCTGCGCCTGGTGGCGGGGACCATCACTGGACACTGTTCACTGAACAAACACTTCCACACCCTAGGAATCACTGACAGTCCCCTGTGCAGAGCATGCATGGAGGCGGAGGAAACGGTGGCGCATGTACTCTTTGAGTGCACCGGCGTTACCAAAATTCGCGAGGAGACCCTGGGAACACCAAGATCCCTTGCGGATGCCCTGAGGCGACCGGGAAGTTTGATCTGCTTTTGGAGGGAGGTGGGCTGGTTGGAGTGATTGGCCACAATGGCTCACGCACAATGGTCCAGGTTGAGGACTAAGTGCGGAAACCTAAGCCCCCCATGGTTCCAATGGGGGGCCTTCTAAAATAGAATAGAATAGAATAGTTATAAGATATATATTCATAAATTCGTGCCAATTTACAGAACAATCAAAATTAAAATCGATTCACCATCTCTCTTACTCCTACAATTTGCAAAAAAGACACAGCATCGTGTAGAATCACAGCGTGTAGAATCAAATTAAGAATCCATAATTACTTGAATATAACTACATTACTTATATAACAATGAATCACCGTATAAATATTGAAAATCGAACGCAGCAAACTATAGAATTGGCTATTGATCACATCCATAAATTCTTGCCAAATCACACAACAATCAAAATTCAAATCTATTCGCCATCTCCTTCTCTCCTACAGTTTGCAAAAAAGACACAGCATCAATTATACAGCGTGTAGAATCGGGATACGTTGGTAGCTGTCACTTTGGCCATGTCGTGTACAGAACCCTTTTCCAAAAAAGATTACGGGTATCATAGGCTAGCGTGGGTAAATAGGCGGCTACCCTTCTTACATTTATCGGGATACTCATGTAAATAACATCAGCATCGAGATTCGTGTCCTTTCATATTCTCGGAGACTGAACGTATTAAACTTATCATATTGTAATATTGTAAATAATTCAACGAGTTTTGTATTAGATGTGTTTTGAACGTGTTTTTATTTGGATAGTTTATCGTTACTGAAGTTTTATTTTTGGGCCTCGAATGGTAAACAGGTTTAAAGAACTAGTAGCCAAAGTTTTATTTTTATTTTTTTTTATTATAATACCTATTTAAAAGAAGATTCCGACGATTAGAACCTTTTTCATTTTTAAACGTCATTATTTGATTGATTTAACATTAAATAATAATGTTTAAAAAGGAAAAAGTTTTGGATTACGTAACAAACCTATGTATTTAAAGATAAGAAATCACATAAAAAAAAATCGGTAGAGCAATTTTTCAGCAGGGTAGAGCGCGATATGTAAAAAGTTAATTTAGGATTTTAGAGTGACACTGAAATCGAAAATTTGTTGGATTTTTATACTTCCCTATTCTAATACATTTAAACATATACAAAAAGATTTTGAGGCTGAGGAATTTTTCGCAGCACCAAAACATGATAATTGCTTATAACTCTTATAAGCAATTAAATATCATGTTTGTGGTAAAAAAACTAACTTCACGAAAAAAAAAAATTGGATTAATGTGCATCTATAATCTGTATCACCTACTCTCATCATATTATACCAAATTTCAGTGCCGGAGGATTTTTTCGGAAGTCTTCATACAAAAAAATCCTTGTTGATCGGACTATTTCCCAAGCACTAAACTTTCCTAAAGAAAGAAAATAAATAAATAACGCAACTTCAGGCCAGCTGTTGCAGAAAAGAAACAAAAAGCCGTAACTTTTACAGAACAAACAAGCGAACAGCTATAAACCGTCGCGTCGTTCACACCATACAGTATTCATATCGTATCTAAATACGCACTCAGTTAAAAGATGAGATTGTGAGTAAGGACGTAGCGCCACAGCCCCGCATTATTGCCCCACTCTTCTCGCACCCTTTATATCTGGGCCCGCTCGACCCTCACAAAGTTTCTCAGGAATCATCGGTTCAATCCCACCCTTTAATATTGTTACATAATATTTTCAAGATAACCCTGTAGGTATCTATACGATTTATGTCATGCCAAAAGCAGTAGACCGGGTTATGATCGGTATATTTGCAAAAAAAATCTACAAACGTTACTTAGAATTAGAAACATATATGCCTAACCACCGGACCACGGACCGGAAGACGCAGCGTAGGCAGGTCTCCCTCTAGGTGGACCGACGACATCGTGAGAGTCGCATAAGCAACCGATGGATGCAAGTGGCGAAATGTCTAAGGGGGAGGCCTATGTTCAGCAGTGGATGTCTTCCGGCTGATGATGATGATGCCGTACCTTAGGTGACTACCAGGCCTCATAATATTTCACACACAAAATTAAAAAAACATTGTCCATTTTGTTTTAAATTCTACGTCTAGTCTCTCAACTCTAGTCCAAAAACCTTTTACCGCACGATTATCCAAAATCTTCGTGACGATAAACATATTACTGAAGTTATATAAAAAACAAATCTCTGAAACGAGCGTCTTCGTAAAATCATCTACTTGAGATGATCCGTTCTTTTATCAAATATGCAATACATTCTAAGTAATGCAAATAAAATATCTTTCTCCATTCTAGACTAACATTTTCGATAAAGCATTTACGATCAGATTGCGATAAGTTGGGGTAACACTTTTGAACGATTTTCTTTGAAGCATAATGTTATTTGGGTATTCAAATAACAAATATCTCGGGATATATCACAGTCAGTTATCATTGGTGATATAACCCCGCGTTGCCACGACGCACGACGTGTCAACGTATTCCTTCTTGCAAATAGCGTATTTTTATAGCAATGTCTGTCGGATCGACCAAATAGGAAATTGTTGCCACTCCCAAGACGCGTACCATGTCACAAGATATGTACGCGAATTATTCAGTTTTTTACCTCCTCAAGGGATGATCCGTGTCGCATGTCAGGCGACGTAACCATTAGCGCTACGATATTGAAAAGTAAACTCTAATTTTGGGCCTCTAGAGAAGAAATTCCTTTGCTGAATAGCCAAAATATATGTTTGATAAGTGACGAGTGTAGATTCCTTGTTTTTACTTCTGCGGTGGGATTCGAAGAGCTTTGGTTAAGTGTTCAGCCAGTAGAGAATGATGGAACGGGAAAATATCCTAGCTCCGTAATGTGTCTGGAAAAGAAAGGGCAGTTTTCTTTCGAATTTAATTTGCAACGGTTGTGTACCTATCTATTGAATCGGTAATTTTATTCCGGATAACTTTCTAGTGATTGGGAAATTCCGGGAGACATTACGGTAACGAAGAGAAAAGAGTGATACCTAGCGACTACTCTGGGTTCTGTATATAGACATCTGTATCTATAGAGGGTTTTTTGCGTTTTCGTTACGGGACTGTAGCCATCAGAATCGATGAGAACGGGCAATAAATCGGGCAGCTTCGTGCCCGTACTAACTCTTCGATTACTAGCGACCCGCGAACGACCCTAATGTAAAGCTTTAATGAACATATAAAATCGGATTCGATTCATGATCGAGGACAATATAAATTTTCAAGAGAAACATACGTCATTAAAGTAAATGTGTTAAAAACAATAAAGTAGAGAAAAGGTGGCGATTGTTATTTGATAAGTCAGTAGAAAGGGACGGTGAGACATTGATGGGTGAATCCTGAGATTCGGCATATTCAGGTGATTCCCTTGGCGAAATTTATTTAAATAGATTTTCTATAAGTAACAATGTAATATAAAATTTAACTTCATTATAAATACATTTAACGAATTGGCATCACTTTTGGCCGGATGATTCCCAACATATTGCGTTTTAAATTTTTTTGGCCAGGGGAATCAAAAAAGGTAGTAGAAAATCAAGTTTTATTACTATTTTAAAGTAGCCTCTGTATAATACTAATCAGTCTCGTTAACAATTTATCACTTTCAATACCAGACCACAAATCGTTAAAATTCAAGTTGCATTTTAAAACGTGGTCAGGGTAATCAACGAGCTAGCGAAAACAAAACCAGGGGAATCAAATAATTACGTTCGTAATTTCGTCCTGGACCAACGAGCGGCGCAATCTTCCGCAAAGACGTTCGAAGCTCTACCAGCAATGCACATACGACGGCACGGAGACAGTCTTCTAGAAAATTCTACTAAGATATACGAAGATTTGTGTCGCGCCACGGGAATCACTGTTTAGTCGCGGACAAACTTTATATTGTAATTCTTAATAAAACTATAATAAATATACATGATGTATGTTTTTTAAATATATCTACAACAATCCTGGTAGCGATGAGACCGCACTGTTTATTTTTTTTACGTTCATAAGTAAGAGTTTTGTTGGTATTTTGTTTGCGAAATGTGCAGCGGACGCGCCAGGGGTATCAATATTTAGGCCTTTTGGATTTTTTTTGACTGTTTAGTACCAAATTAGACACAAAAACTATCGTGCTACAGTAAGATCATACAATATAGTGGCATAAAAAAAATATTTTGGTTTCTAATTTAAATACTACGGGTAGTTTTTTTCTTCGGACACCGTAAAATTAGCCTCTCAAGATTCACCCTGATATTATGTGTTTACACATTTCTTTGAAAGTACTTATAATCCCCGTTTTTAGTAACACTAATCAACAACACAATATAGCCTAAATGTAGATAATTGGACCCAACATGAAAGTCATTACCGACATAAGTTATTTTCGCACTAGAAACGAGCCAAGCCATCTGAAAATATTTCATTGTACTACCACAACGGTAGCTGCAAAAACATCTTATATTTTCGTCTCGTAAGGGACAAAAGCTCCATTTTGTAATAAAATGTTACTTTTCATCGTGCGTCTGCACAAACTGCGGCCCGTTTTTTTCAGCGTGTTGTGTACGTATGTTTCGTATTTTCCTGACGTACCGCCCAGGATTAGATTAAACAATTTGCGATAAACAACCTCAAGAACGTACGCTCCCCTATTCCATGCGACGCGTCACTAAAAATTTAGTTATACTCATATCAAAGCTTACGATGCTGTGAACATTACTAGCACTTATGTTTTCACCCTTCTCACACCTTTTTATGGAGCTTGTTTTAAATCTGAAAACATAAAGAACGTGTGCTTACTTTATACTTTACTGCCGCACATTAATTCGCTTAATCTCAGCTCAAACCATGCCTACAAAACATCGCAGACAGACTACCTACAAAGTTTCGGCGCACCTATAAATCAACGCTAATATTTCCTGGAGTTTTTACAACACAATTTTATTTTACGAAGGCCATGTCTAAATAAGTTTTAAGAACCTTTAATAAAGTATGTTTTTCCACTATGTATTATAGAGATAAACAGGAACCTTTAATTTTTGATAGCTTTGGTTAATTCGTCTACTTTTTTATTTCATTTCCGGACAGAACGAAGCAGAAGTTCAATTAACAAAATTGCCAATTAAATGTTTACACTCCGTAAAATAATAATTTTAAACGCTTGAATTTTCATAATCTTGCATTATCTCTAGGCCCAACGTAATGACATTCACCGCAAATCGCTAATCGCTTTACAAACATAACGCGCTCGTTTAGAACTCTAAAAGGTCCACATATCGAGGCACTTGGTGAAAATTCGCAACCAAAATCTGTACCATCATACGACATATCGAAACTGTGATACGCCGTCTCGACTGACAGAGACAGATGTATAAAGCTCTTGAGTGCGACAGAGACAGTCTCACCTTTTGGTAGGTCATATTGATCTTTCACCCGCCATTTTAGACCGTGCCATTTTCGCTTCGGGCTTCACATGTATACCAGGGCTCTGCGCGCTGAAAAAAAAAAGAGAAAACCTTTTATTCGCCTGTCATTTTGTGTTTTAATGAAATATTCCACAAAAACGAGGATGAACGTAGAATTTGATGTACAAAAATTAGCATTTTTGATGCCGTGATAATGAAGCCTCGTCAGGGTTTGTGGCGTTCCTACCAAGATAATTTACATAACTTTAGGTTAGCCCACGCCTTTCGGTAAGATTTGAACACTCAATTTTCAGTTAACAGAACTTCATTAAGCAAATTAGTACAGAAAAGGACAAGCTACCTGAAATATTCAAATAATAAGAAATAATCGACCTGAAAACCTCAAACATTCAAATAAATTAAGACCAAATATTAGTCCCCATTTAACAACCAACTTTTAACAGAACACCGAAAATCAATTACACTTAACATTCAAATGGGAAGAGTTATTGTATATACTTTAATACTGATATTGGACGGTGTCGAATAAACTGGGGTTAATAAAAAATAATGCCAATATTAAAACGGTAACACGGACCTTCCCTCAAGGGAGGTCTCACCCCATATATAAGCAACTTTACATTTGTAAACCCGAAAAGGTGTCTACAATGGTAAAATTTATGAAAATTCTATGCAATTTTTGTTTAAAAACATGGAAAAATATATTGACTGAACTCTGTTCTTTGTTGCGCGGAAAAGGATTATATTTTATTAAAATTAGTATTTGGTTTATTTTCGACACTGAATTGCGGAATCCATTAATTTATGCTTTTCCCTGTTTTTGGTAATGAATGAAAAATTATAATTACTACTATGGGTTGCGCGGATTGGTGTAGGCTCAGCTCGCCCCTTGGATCTTGCCCCTTACGATTAAAATGTTCGACTCGCCCCTTTGACTTTAAAATACGCTGACTCGCCCCCGATTGTTAATAAGTTAAAAGTACTGTTAGCAACACAAGTTTTTAAATATTTAAATAGAAAGAAAGAAAGAAAGAAAATAAGTTTATTTGGCAAGCCTTAAACACACAATTAAAATTAAAAATTACTAGAATACAATGAATGTATTGTACCGTGTGCCTCGCGGCTGTGCCAAATAGGCTCAGTTCAGCATAAAGCCAGGCCACAGGGTGCCTGACGCTGGTTTTCAACTGAGCCTTGCGAGACGTCACCGATGTAAAACAGCTTTATAGTGTGTGTGTTTGTGTTAAAATAATTAGGTAGGTTAGGTAATTAATAAATATGTTTAACAGAATAAAATAAAATAAAATGTACAGGTATAAAGATATATTATATGATATACACCGTGTTCTTCACGTTATCCATAAACTTTAGCAAATACTTCTATGGCTTTTACAAATCAAATCCAACAAAGGAAGTAGTACTTAAAAAGGCTTCGTTACAAAGATATTTGTAATTTCATTTAATGAAATTTAATTGAGCTATGCAGTGAGAAAGTATCTTAATTTGAAATCTATCAAATACTATTTGCATTTCATTTGTTTCAGCCCGCCAAATGTTATGAATGACGTTGCCAATTCGGATAAAGAGGCATGCATATCGGGTTATTTACGTCTAGGTATTTAGTTTGTATGAAAATTAACAAAAAATAAAAAATAAGAATTTGTTAATGTGTCCATAATGAAAAATGCTTACTTCCGTGGTTTGAACATCTGGTCGAAGTTTATGTATATCGTCCGGAACACGGTGTATATAGATGTAATAAAAAGTGTATAAAATTGTACCGTTAAGACAAAAAACAAATTTAACAAATTATGTAACTGTCAGAAGGACGAATCGCAGAGATTATGCAATATAGGTAGGTACCCGCTTCAATGCGTTGTAGGCAGCCGAGAGCGTCGGACAGTTACATAACAGTAAAATAACAGACAGTTAAATAAATAAATGTTGTTTTCTTACAACTTCGAGCGTCTATTCCCATTTCTCCCCACTGGCTTTAACACCAGTGACGCAATTAGAAGCTAAGAAAAAGTACTAGGCTAGCATGAGTACAAGGTAGTCTGTTATTAAATAATTCTAAAGTTTGCTTGAAGCTGTCTTGTTCTTTGACTATCCAGCAAAAGTACTAGGTTAACATAAGTACAAAGTGGTAGTCATTGAAACATTTTTGGGTAGATAGATAAATTACCTGAAATTGTCTTGTTCAACATTAACCAGCAAAAATACTAGGCTAGCATAGGCCCAAATTGGTAGGTATTATAATTCTGGGTAGGTAGTTTAGTAGTTGAAGGTTTTTTTTAATCAGGTACTGGGTGCGGGCTATCAGTGGACAGGGCTCTTGATAGATGAACGCCTTACAATACTCACCACCTCCAGAAGAACTGCCTTCTAAACCAAGCACCTGATCCAGCTTCAAATAGAGTGCCTCCTTTTTTTTTTGCGTGGTAAAATCTTCAAATGAATCCTCCCGCCCAGGGTGGGGCGGGAGGGACTGTCAGACTTGTACAGACTAAAATCCACGGTGTTCCTTCAATACCCCTTTACGTACCAGGGTCACGGATACCAGGTGAGACAGTCCCGCGACCCCGGCAGGCTTTGACCCTCTTTGGGGGCCCCGTCAGATTGCTGACAGCTCTTTGAGGCGCGCGTGAAACACAACGCGCCGTCGACCCGGGCATGGTCCATGACGGGACGGGACGGCGAGTCACCCATTACTCGCCGCCCGCATGCCCGCGCCTACGGTAGCCGGAGATCGTCTTGCGACGTCCGTTGCCGTGGGCGTCTCCCGCGGCGGCTGGGTCGTGAGGTGGACGCTGTCCTCTCCCTCACGCGTTCCGCCTCTTCCTTTGCTAGAATTACCGCTTTCCAGAAGGAGGCGACCGCTTCCCATTCCGTCTCGCCCCGCAACATGGCCTCGACCAGTGCCGGGCGCGAGAGGTCGCCGCCTATCGCCTCCGTGAGGACCCGGCGGTGCTCTGCCCAAGCGGGGCAGTCCTGCACCGTATGCTCCACCGTGTCTTCCGGGCGATCCTCGCAGTGGTGACACCCAGGCGTTTCTTCCTTGCCCATACGACACAGGAACCTCCCGAAACATCCGTGCCCGGTGAGGACCTGCGTCAAGCGGAAGGTGAGAACGCTGTGACGCCTCTCCAGCCACTCCTCAAAGAGGGGTCTTACCGCCGCGATTGCGGCGTGCCCATCGAGTGCCTCCTCAGATGTCGTTGAAACACTCACGTTAATACACCGTGACTTTTTAGTCGTCTTACAAAAGTCGTCCACTTAATGTATCCGACCTAAAATACCTCTAGGCGAGTTTAATTTTTTTTAAATCGTTAATTATAATTTTTATTTTTAATAAATAGGTACATTAGAAATATGAAACACCCTGTTAAAATGTTTACGTATCAATCTGTAGAGTATACCTACCCAGCGCAATAGTCGGGTAGATCATTCCATTTCCATTTTCTATGAGACAAGGGCGTTTCTAACTACGCCTTGTGTCATAATAACCAATTAAAGTTTTATTATTAAATTTTTCAAATCTCTTAAATACATATTTTTTTATTATAAACGTGTTCTAGTCATTGGATACATGAACTGGGCTGCTTTTGTAAGACGACTAAAAAGTCACGGTGTATACTGTTTAGGTACGATTGTATCCACTAAATAAGAAATAATCAATTTTTGCAACTGACCTCAAAATATGACCACTTTAAACGTATGCTAGCCTAGTACTTTTGCTGGTTAGTCAATGAAGAAGACAATTTCAGGTAATCCACCCAGAGATATTTCAAAAAATACCACTTTGGACTTATGCTAGCCTAGTACTTTTGCTGGTAAGTGAATGAACAAGACCATTTCAGGTAATCGATCCAGAAATATTAAATAAATACCACTTTGAACTTATGCTAGCCTAGTACTTTTGCTGGTAAGTGAATGAACAAGACCATTTCAGGTAATCGATCCAGAAAAATTAAATAAATACCACTTTGAACTTATGCTAGCCTAGTACTTCTGCTGGTAAATCAATGAACGAGACAATTTCAGGTAATTTTTCTACCCAGACCACTTTGAATTTATGCTTGCCTAGTACTTTTACTGATTACAGCTATTGTCTAATTATCCTTGTTCTCGTGATATCCTTACAATTTTTATTTTTTAAATTATCTTACGACATAATACGACTCTCTCAACGGGTTCATAGGACCATCACAAGTATCACGCAAGACGAGTTTGTCAGATTACAGGTATAGTTGACTAGAGTAATCAAACGTAGCGTTATTCTCATTGTAAGCATTTTTCTGTCTGACTGTACCTTTCTTGATTAAATTTTAAAGGAAATGCCGCAAGGGGCGAGTGGATACACCAAAATAATTATTTTAATGTCAATTTTCAACTCGCCCCTTCATAAGGGGCCAATCAATCCACCAAAATATATAAATACGGGGCGAGTCGATCATTTTAATCGTAAGGGGCAAGATCCAAGGGGCGAGCTGAGCCTACACCGGATTTTCGTCATGTAAGTCAAACATTCTCGTATAATCAGTATTTTTATTCATCATTTGAATTAAAGCAGTATTTTTATATACCTATCTTTCTTCATAGACTAACATAACTCAGTTTAATTCTTAAGCCATGTCGGACACACTCGGAAATATCCGAATATTTATCTCCTAAGAGGGTTATTAAGCGGGATTTCATCGCTACTAACACCGAGTTCAAAAAAATAGCTCCCATATTGCATTAGTACTCTTAAAAAATATTACGGACAAACAGTTTTAGACCTTATAAACTTGTGATAAGTCTGTCTCGTTGATCTAAATATCGATAAGGAAGATGTGCAGATTTGCTTTTCAGTATTAATTTCTATAATTATGCATCTTTAAGGAACTGCAAATTGTTTCCTCTATTCGAAGGCATTATGCTTAAAACTAATTATAATACGTTCTGATGCTTTTAGGATTGGGACATCTTTCCTCATGGTCGTAAGATCTACATAAAGACCCATCCAATTAATTGGTTTGATTATGTTAACCTGGAATCGAAATCATGATCAGCTAGATCAGTGTAATTTTGTTGGGAATTATGATTTATATTCTATTATTTATTGTAATTTAGGTAATAATATTTACAATATTGTAATTCTGTCTTAGTTAATAAATGTTACGAACGCATAGTTTGCTTGAACGAACGTTGCCAGTTAGGACAACGCCTAACAATCTTTGAACATAACAGACTAAATATTTACAAAAAATGAGAATAAATTAAAATAATTATTAAAACAGAGACACTTCGCACTCCGGTGGTATCGCTATCATCCGGGAATATTCTAGGCAGAAGATTGGTAACATTGCCACGCTTAATGGCAATGTTAGTCTTTAGCCAAAGGAAGAGCCAGCATTTGCAACGCGAAGTGTCAACCACACGACGCGAGATTTCCTTAAAAAGACGACACGCTTAAAACTGATGTATTATTAGAATTCAGCAACAAATCAGCAAACGCTAATAACCAAGCTGACAGGGTTATTATAGTGAACAATCAGATACTAGAACATAATATTATAAAGAGCCAATATTAGGCAGTTTCCAATTTCCAGCGGGATGCTCTCGCCAGCAGTTGCGACAATTAGTCGTGATTTAACGCAACTAATAAACATAACGTCGATACTGCGATAGGACTATACGTGACGTAAATAGGGAATGTCCAATTTCAGCAATTAACGGTAACGAACTAACATAATTCAATTAAATTGGTGCAATTGATTGTTACTGTTATTAATTTGTTAGCATCAAAGTTATGTTTATTAGCTGATATTGCTGTCTATCAATCACTGGTTCTGAAAAACGTGTTGAAATTCTTTTGAAAGATTTTAAAGCTTCTTATTCATCCATCTTCATCGTTTTCCGTCTATTCGACGTCTTTTCCCGTGAGATAGACTCGTGAATTCCTAACTCATGCCATGATTGAATAGGATTAGCCGAGAATAGTAGCTACCGATAACTACATAATTATAATGTCCAGATAGTCTATGGACGTCTGTGAGAAATAATATTTGTGTTTTCCAAGTAATATTAAAATGTCACGTTTTAACCAAAGCGATCTTCGTGCGAGCACGCGACCACGTTTATTTCATTCGGTGAATCTGAACGCTTCGTCGCGCCGATAGAGGACGCTTCTAATTTACGAACAAACATGAGTCGTATGGTGTGGGTGTGACGATCGCACGTTCGTGCTACCGCTAGTTTTAGTTAGCACACGGGATTTTATCGTGGTTGATAACGATTAAGTTTTTCTTACTTCTTTTGTTTTTTTGTAATTATCCACAGACAGAAAAATATTTATTTAAGCCTTTGAATATAATTCCAACGAACACGTTATTTCATTTCTCAGCTTTTTGTAAAACACTATCATTTACTAAGGAAAACGTATCCATAATTATAGTTCAACTAAAAACAAGCATTACCATAATAACAATATTAGCGGAAGTTTAGTTTTCAGATCGTTGAGTACAAACACTAAAAAAGGAATAAGGTTGAACGTTGTCCTAACAGTAGCGACCGTTTTAACTTGACCCGCAAAACTGGCTGATTCCCCTAATTTTGTATGCAGGTTTATTGTTATAGGGAGACGGGGAAAGTCTTTGTCTGCTGGTGAGATAGATCGTACATTGGCTAGGGATGAAACCCTCGGATAATTGTCACCGTCAATGGGAACAATGACCCGAGAATATGGTAAGGGTATTTAGTATACGCACCTTGTGTTATGGACAACATGTTTGTAATTTGTATACCGACAACAGGGTATGTGAAATGGGACTGCGAGACAATAATGGATTAGTAAAAAAAAAATAAAATAAGTATAGGATTTCATTTTTTTTTTCGTTTAAATCCTACTGAACTGAATGGAAAAATAAAGTAGCGAAATATCTAAAACCAGAACCTCATTCTATACTAGTTCTTGCCAGTGGCTTCGCCCACTTCTTGAATAAAAAATATCCCAATTATCCCCTAATACCTACCGGGATAAACGGTACCCTATGTGTTATTCCAGACTTCAACCTATCTCTGAGGCAATTTTCATCAAGATCCGTTCAGACCGTTCAACGTGATTGAGTTACAATAAACGTCCATCCATCCAAATATTTGGATTTATAAAATTAGAAGTTTTGCTGTTTGCCTCGGTTAGTCCACGCCATAAAAAATGAATCATCCTTAATACCTATAATTGGATGGCAAATTTTACAACTGTCGTAAAATTACCATGAGACGTTGTTAGCAGTTTCTAAAATGAAAGTATTTGTTTTAGACAGACAATGCAGTTGTTGATGGCACATCAGCAGTATCGACCCTTAACAGAGTGTTTCGACAAGACACGTTTACGACAAGACTAACTTAATTTCGATCTAAGGTTTTAAAATGAATAAAACTGTCTTCGCAATGTTTAGCATATTGTAATTGTCTCATTTCTTGGGTTAGATAGGATTTAATCGAAAGAATTGAAACAAAGTACTTGCTGGATATTTATTATTAAAAACAATAAGACGAACCTGAAAAAAATACCAATCTAAAAACTGTTATTATGGTTTGCACTGATTGATAAAATTTAAAACATTCACAAACATTTTAACTCTCATTCACCAACAGCCAGACAAATGACTGTTCCGTGTGGGAATAGGACCTGCGACACGAGCAGTCGATCGCTCAGCCAATTATGGGAACGTAGTATTTCAAAATAAATTCTCTCCCACCCAATAGACGGGTCTATGACAATTCTAAAAATTATAATAACAATAACAAAAGTGGCTATAGCCTATCATGTCAGAGTCTGGCATGAGTTCAGAACTGAGCGTTAACAGTTTTCCACATTCACAGCATCTGTCTGAGCCAGAGGCGCGAACCTTTTTAATATAAAGCCTTCTTTGTCTGCGTGCATGTGTGTGAAGTTTGTACACACACTAGTGTTCACAAATATAGTTTTAATTTTGGTTGCTAGCATTCGTATTCGTAACACTGGGATCACACTAACGGGAAATGCCGTTGATTATCGCTTTTATGGACGTTTATACGAACATTTAAAGATGGACAACGAGAAATGCCGTTAGTGTGGCCCAGTATAAAAGTATATCGTGGAATGAAAAAGTTTTCTACAGAGCAACTTTAATTGATGGAAGGAAGCTGTGCAGCAGCAGCGAATCTCTAATACAAAACGATTCCTATCGAGTTCCCTTCCGAAATATGACAATTTGGCAAATACTAATCTTTTCAATTATCATTAAAACAAATTAATTACCTATTCAAGTTACTTTACAGTTATAACATTATTGCTTATGAAAATAACAAAGAAATAAATAAACGCCTACCATTTTTATCCGAGCAATTTCAACTCGCGCAAAACAGCAAGGAAGCCGCAACGCGAACTAGGAATTCAGTCTATCTAATTCATTGCATTTCTTTTAGCGACCGTGAGCTCATAACTCGGCTAGTTTAAGTAAGTTACAACCCGCGATTTTACGGCTTACGATAAGGACAGAGATATGTAATGCGTACGCCAGAATGAGATGGAATGATACTGGACTTCGTAATTCGTTTAGATAGTATTATTTGGATGACAGATTCACATTAGTTTTTTTCGCGCTTATTTATAATTTTGTATGTTATTGTTTTCATCTGTACATTTGCATTTGATTTGGTATTATTGTTGAAATTGATAAGTTTTGCGTAGTGGGGCAGTAATAACAAGGTTAGTTCGTCGTTCGTTCGTTAGTCGCCAAATGTTATGAATGACGTTGCCAATTCGGATAAAGAGGCATGCATATCGGGTTATTTACGTCTAGGTATTTAGTTTGTATGAAAATTAACAAAAAATAAAAAATAAGAATTTGTTAATGTGTCCATAATGAAAAATGCTTACTTCCGTGGTTTGAACATCTGGTCGAAGTTTATGTATATCGTCCGGAACACGGTGTATATAGATGTAATAAAAAGTGTATAAAATTGTACCGTTAAGACAAAAAACAAATTTAACAAATTATGTAACTGTCAGAAGGACGAATCGCAGAGATTATGCAATATAGGTAGGTACCCGCTTCAATGCGTTGTAGGCAGCCGAGAGCGTCGGACAGTTACATAACAGTAAAATAACAGACAGTTAAATAAATAAATGTTGTTTTCTTACAACTTCGAGCGTCTATTCCCATTTCTCCCCACTGGCTTTAACACCAGTGACGCAATTAGAAGCTAAGAAAAAGTACTAGGCTAGCATGAGTACAAGGTAGTCTGTTATTAAATAATTCTAAAGTTTGCTTGAAGCTGTCTTGTTCTTTGACTATCCAGCAAAAGTACTAGGTTAACATAAGTACAAAGTGGTAGTCATTGAAACATTTTTGGGTAGATAGATAAATTACCTGAAATTGTCTTGTTCAACATTAACCAGCAAAAATACTAGGCTAGCATAGGCCCAAATTGGTAGGTATTATAATTCTGGGTAGGTAGTTTAGTAGTTGAAGGTTTTTTTTAATCAGGTACTGGGTGCGGGCTATCAGTGGACAGGGCTCTTGATAGATGAACGCCTTACAATACTCACCACCTCCAGAAGAACTGCCTTCTAAACCAAGCACCTGATCCAGCTTCAAATAGAGTGCCTCCTTTTTTTTTTGCGTGGTAAAATCTTCAAATGAATCCTCCCGCCCAGGGTGGGGCGGGAGGGACTGTCAGACTTGTACAGACTAAAATCCACGGTGTTCCTTCAATACCCCTTTACGTACCAGGGTCACGGATACCAGGTGAGACAGTCCCGCGACCCCGGCAGGCTTTGACCCTCTTTGGGGGCCCCGTCAGATTGCTGACAGCTCTTTGAGGCGCGCGTGAAACACAACGCGCCGTCGACCCGGGCATGGTCCATGACGGGACGGGACGGCGAGTCACCCATTACTCGCCGCCCGCATGCCCGCGCCTACGGTAGCCGGAGATCGTCTTGCGACGTCCGTTGCCGTGGGCGTCTCCCGCGGCGGCTGGGTCGTGAGGTGGACGCTGTCCTCTCCCTCACGCGTTCCGCCTCTTCCTTTGCTAGAATTACCGCTTTCCAGAAGGAGGCGACCGCTTCCCATTCCGTCTCGCCCCGCAACATGGCCTCGACCAGTGCCGGGCGCGAGAGGTCGCCGCCTATCGCCTCCGTGAGGACCCGGCGGTGCTCTGCCCAAGCGGGGCAGTCCTGCACCGTATGCTCCACCGTGTCTTCCGGGCGATCCTCGCAGTGGTGACACCCAGGCGTTTCTTCCTTGCCCATACGACACAGGAACCTCCCGAAACATCCGTGCCCGGTGAGGACCTGCGTCAAGCGGAAGGTGAGAACGCTGTGACGCCTCTCCAGCCACTCCTCAAAGAGGGGTCTTACCGCCGCGATTGCGGCGTGCCCATCGAGTGCCTCCTCAGATGTCGTTGAAACACTCACGTTAATACACCGTGACTTTTTAGTCGTCTTACAAAAGTCGTCCACTTAATGTATCCGACCTAAAATACCTCTAGGCGAGTTTAATTTTTTTTAAATCGTTAATTATAATTTTTATTTTTAATAAATAGGTACATTAGAAATATGAAACACCCTGTTAAAATGTTTACGTATCAATCTGTAGAGTATACCTACCCAGCGCAATAGTCGGGTAGATCATTCCATTTCCATTTTCTATGAGACAAGGGCGTTTCTAACTACGCCTTGTGTCATAATAACCAATTAAAGTTTTATTATTAAATTTTTCAAATCTCTTAAATACATATTTTTTTATTATAAACGTGTTCTAGTCATTGGATACATGAACTGGGCTGCTTTTGTAAGACGACTAAAAAGTCACGGTGTATACTGTTTAGGTACGATTGTATCCACTAAATAAGAAATAATCAATTTTTGCAACTGACCTCAAAATATGACCACTTTAAACGTATGCTAGCCTAGTACTTTTGCTGGTTAGTCAATGAAGAAGACAATTTCAGGTAATCCACCCAGAGATATTTCAAAAAATACCACTTTGGACTTATGCTAGCCTAGTACTTTTGCTGGTAAGTGAATGAACAAGACCATTTCAGGTAATCGATCCAGAAATATTAAATAAATACCACTTTGAACTTATGCTAGCCTAGTACTTTTGCTGGTAAGTGAATGAACAAGACCATTTCAGGTAATCGATCCAGAAAAATTAAATAAATACCACTTTGAACTTATGCTAGCCTAGTACTTCTGCTGGTAAATCAATGAACGAGACAATTTCAGGTAATTTTTCTACCCAGACCACTTTGAATTTATGCTTGCCTAGTACTTTTACTGATTACAGCTATTGTCTAATTATCCTTGTTCTCGTGATATCCTTACAATTTTTATTTTTTAAATTATCTTACGACATAATACGACTCTCTCAACGGGTTCATAGGACCATCACAAGTATCACGCAAGACGAGTTTGTCAGATTACAGGTATAGTTGACTAGAGTAATCAAACGTAGCGTTATTCTCATTGTAAGCATTTTTCTGTCTGACTGTACCTTTCTTGATTAAATTTTAAAGGAAATGCCGCAAGGGGCGAGTGGATACACCAAAATAATTATTTTAATGTCAATTTTCAACTCGCCCCTTCATAAGGGGCCAATCAATCCACCAAAATATATAAATACGGGGCGAGTCGATCATTTTAATCGTAAGGGGCAAGATCCAAGGGGCGAGCTGAGCCTACACCGGATTTTCGTCATGTAAGTCAAACATTCTCGTATAATCAGTATTTTTATTCATCATTTGAATTAAAGCAGTATTTTTATATACCTATCTTTCTTCATAGACTAACATAACTCAGTTTAATTCTTAAGCCATGTCGGACACACTCGGAAATATCCGAATATTTATCTCCTAAGAGGGTTATTAAGCGGGATTTCATCGCTACTAACACCGAGTTCAAAAAAATAGCTCCCATATTGCATTAGTACTCTTAAAAAATATTACGGACAAACAGTTTTAGACCTTATAAACTTGTGATAAGTCTGTCTCGTTGATCTAAATATCGATAAGGAAGATGTGCAGATTTGCTTTTCAGTATTAATTTCTATAATTATGCATCTTTAAGGAACTGCAAATTGTTTCCTCTATTCGAAGGCATTATGCTTAAAACTAATTATAATACGTTCTGATGCTTTTAGGATTGGGACATCTTTCCTCATGGTCGTAAGATCTACATAAAGACCCATCCAATTAATTGGTTTGATTATGTTAACCTGGAATCGAAATCATGATCAGCTAGATCAGTGTAATTTTGTTGGGAATTATGATTTATATTCTATTATTTATTGTAATTTAGGTAATAATATTTACAATATTGTAATTCTGTCTTAGTTAATAAATGTTACGAACGCATAGTTTGCTTGAACGAACGTTGCCAGTTAGGACAACGCCTAACAATCTTTGAACATAACAGACTAAATATTTACAAAAAATGAGAATAAATTAAAATAATTATTAAAACAGAGACACTTCGCACTCCGGTGGTATCGCTATCATCCGGGAATATTCTAGGCAGAAGATTGGTAACATTGCCACGCTTAATGGCAATGTTAGTCTTTAGCCAAAGGAAGAGCCAGCATTTGCAACGCGAAGTGTCAACCACACGACGCGAGATTTCCTTAAAAAGACGACACGCTTAAAACTGATGTATTATTAGAATTCAGCAACAAATCAGCAAACGCTAATAACCAAGCTGACAGGGTTATTATAGTGAACAATCAGATACTAGAACATAATATTATAAAGAGCCAATATTAGGCAGTTTCCAATTTCCAGCGGGATGCTCTCGCCAGCAGTTGCGACAATTAGTCGTGATTTAACGCAACTAATAAACATAACGTCGATACTGCGATAGGACTATACGTGACGTAAATAGGGAATGTCCAATTTCAGCAATTAACGGTAACGAACTAACATAATTCAATTAAATTGGTGCAATTGATTGTTACTGTTATTAATTTGTTAGCATCAAAGTTATGTTTATTAGCTGATATTGCTGTCTATCAATCACTGGTTCTGAAAAACGTGTTGAAATTCTTTTGAAAGATTTTAAAGCTTCTTATTCATCCATCTTCATCGTTTTCCGTCTATTCGACGTCTTTTCCCGTGAGATAGACTCGTGAATTCCTAACTCATGCCATGATTGAATAGGATTAGCCGAGAATAGTAGCTACCGATAACTACATAATTATAATGTCCAGATAGTCTATGGACGTCTGTGAGAAATAATATTTGTGTTTTCCAAGTAATATTAAAATGTCACGTTTTAACCAAAGCGATCTTCGTGCGAGCACGCGACCACGTTTATTTCATTCGGTGAATCTGAACGCTTCGTCGCGCCGATAGAGGACGCTTCTAATTTACGAACAAACATGAGTCGTATGGTGTGGGTGTGACGATCGCACGTTCGTGCTACCGCTAGTTTTAGTTAGCACACGGGATTTTATCGTGGTTGATAACGATTAAGTTTTTCTTACTTCTTTTGTTTTTTTGTAATTATCCACAGACAGAAAAATATTTATTTAAGCCTTTGAATATAATTCCAACGAACACGTTATTTCATTTCTCAGCTTTTTGTAAAACACTATCATTTACTAAGGAAAACGTATCCATAATTATAGTTCAACTAAAAACAAGCATTACCATAATAACAATATTAGCGGAAGTTTAGTTTTCAGATCGTTGAGTACAAACACTAAAAAAGGAATAAGGTTGAACGTTGTCCTAACAGTAGCGACCGTTTTAACTTGACCCGCAAAACTGGCTGATTCCCCTAATTTTGTATGCAGGTTTATTGTTATAGGGAGACGGGGAAAGTCTTTGTCTGCTGGTGAGATAGATCGTACATTGGCTAGGGATGAAACCCTCGGATAATTGTCACCGTCAATGGGAACAATGACCCGAGAATATGGTAAGGGTATTTAGTATACGCACCTTGTGTTATGGACAACATGTTTGTAATTTGTATACCGACAACAGGGTATGTGAAATGGGACTGCGAGACAATAATGGATTAGTAAAAAAAAAATAAAATAAGTATAGGATTTCATTTTTTTTTTCGTTTAAATCCTACTGAACTGAATGGAAAAATAAAGTAGCGAAATATCTAAAACCAGAACCTCATTCTATACTAGTTCTTGCCAGTGGCTTCGCCCACTTCTTGAATAAAAAATATCCCAATTATCCCCTAATACCTACCGGGATAAACGGTACCCTATGTGTTATTCCAGACTTCAACCTATCTCTGAGGCAATTTTCATCAAGATCCGTTCAGACCGTTCAACGTGATTGAGTTACAATAAACGTCCATCCATCCAAATATTTGGATTTATAAAATTAGAAGTTTTGCTGTTTGCCTCGGTTAGTCCACGCCATAAAAAATGAATCATCCTTAATACCTATAATTGGATGGCAAATTTTACAACTGTCGTAAAATTACCATGAGACGTTGTTAGCAGTTTCTAAAATGAAAGTATTTGTTTTAGACAGACAATGCAGTTGTTGATGGCACATCAGCAGTATCGACCCTTAACAGAGTGTTTCGACAAGACACGTTTACGACAAGACTAACTTAATTTCGATCTAAGGTTTTAAAATGAATAAAACTGTCTTCGCAATGTTTAGCATATTGTAATTGTCTCATTTCTTGGGTTAGATAGGATTTAATCGAAAGAATTGAAACAAAGTACTTGCTGGATATTTATTATTAAAAACAATAAGACGAACCTGAAAAAAATACCAATCTAAAAACTGTTATTATGGTTTGCACTGATTGATAAAATTTAAAACATTCACAAACATTTTAACTCTCATTCACCAACAGCCAGACAAATGACTGTTCCGTGTGGGAATAGGACCTGCGACACGAGCAGTCGATCGCTCAGCCAATTATGGGAACGTAGTATTTCAAAATAAATTCTCTCCCACCCAATAGACGGGTCTATGACAATTCTAAAAATTATAATAACAATAACAAAAGTGGCTATAGCCTATCATGTCAGAGTCTGGCATGAGTTCAGAACTGAGCGTTAACAGTTTTCCACATTCACAGCATCTGTCTGAGCCAGAGGCGCGAACCTTTTTAATATAAAGCCTTCTTTGTCTGCGTGCATGTGTGTGAAGTTTGTACACACACTAGTGTTCACAAATATAGTTTTAATTTTGGTTGCTAGCATTCGTATTCGTAACACTGGGATCACACTAACGGGAAATGCCGTTGATTATCGCTTTTATGGACGTTTATACGAACATTTAAAGATGGACAACGAGAAATGCCGTTAGTGTGGCCCAGTATAAAAGTATATCGTGGAATGAAAAAGTTTTCTACAGAGCAACTTTAATTGATGGAAGGAAGCTGTGCAGCAGCAGCGAATCTCTAATACAAAACGATTCCTATCGAGTTCCCTTCCGAAATATGACAATTTGGCAAATACTAATCTTTTCAATTATCATTAAAACAAATTAATTACCTATTCAAGTTACTTTACAGTTATAACATTATTGCTTATGAAAATAACAAAGAAATAAATAAACGCCTACCATTTTTATCCGAGCAATTTCAACTCGCGCAAAACAGCAAGGAAGCCGCAACGCGAACTAGGAATTCAGTCTATCTAATTCATTGCATTTCTTTTAGCGACCGTGAGCTCATAACTCGGCTAGTTTAAGTAAGTTACAACCCGCGATTTTACGGCTTACGATAAGGACAGAGATATGTAATGCGTACGCCAGAATGAGATGGAATGATACTGGACTTCGTAATTCGTTTAGATAGTATTATTTGGATGACAGATTCACATTAGTTTTTTTCGCGCTTATTTATAATTTTGTATGTTATTGTTTTCATCTGTACATTTGCATTTGATTTGGTATTATTGTTGAAATTGATAAGTTTTGCGTAGTGGGGCAGTAATAACAAGGTTAGTTCAGTTCAATTGTATTCTTTGGTAAATGTTCACCGTAAAACGGTGTTATGTTAGTTTCGAAGTTTAAACTAGATGGCGTTGTGCAATTACGTCACGATCCTGAATCGCGGTGTTAAGATCTGTAGGCGATTAGTATAAGGTTTTGTGAACATGAATTTTATAATGGTGTTCTAAAATAGCGTTCAATGTGTTAACCGGCCACATAAAAAAAGGTGACCCATTTCGTACACCAGGTCCGGTCTCCGGTGTACAATGTTGTTTTTTTTGTTTGATTGTTCCTTGTTCGCGATATAACTTCGTCGTTAATGAACCGATTTTGATGATCTTTTTTTTGTTGGAACTTGGAAAGAGATATTCCAAATGTGGTCACATGATAAGAAAATCAGAGTTTGATGATGCAAGACCAGAGAAATCGAGTGGATCTTTTCAAAAATCTTAGGGGCGACTAGTGTGTCTGTTTTTTCATTAAGTAAGTATTTTAAAGCACCACAATTTAATATAGGTCTGGAGTATAATATCTGATGATGGAGCCGAGAGACAGCTGATGGAACTCCTCAACGATTCACAGCAGCTACCTTGTGTTTGAACTTGATTAATTTGTATTGATAAGAACTTTTCACCTAGACGGGTTGCAACTGTCATTAGGGGTCTGATGGCGAATACGCCTGCCATTTGGTCCCATAAAAAATCATAGTTTGGTTCAGTAGTTTTTATTTTATGAGCATTTTTAGCTTATTGTGTACATGGGCGATGTTATAACCGGTGCTACGGATAATAAAATTCTAGTTCATATGTAAGAAAGATATGTAGGTATTTGACAAGAATTTGGGTTGAATATTTAAACTAAAAAGGCTAATATTAGGCCAAAGCTGTAGTTACTGGAATTCACGTTTTGGTCCGGCTTCACTTTCAAGAATATTTACCCTACGCCACTGCTGTGCAGTAAATTGATAAGGGCGTGCATGCTTTACTGTATTTCATGCAATTTTTAAGTCCTTATTTTTCGAAATGACTGAAACGATTTTACTGAAACTTCACACACAAAAACAAAATACAGTATAGGTCTAAAAAGTTAGTAGAAAACATTGACAAAGTATCTTATATGAAAAAATGAACCAATAAGTTTGTCAATACTTCAAGTATCACTGCATGCTCCAAATCTAACTACTTTTTTATTTCATATTTTCATTCAGTTTTGATGAATGAAAAAAGTCTTTATTAGGTATCAAAATATCGTCACGAAATCCATCACATCTGCGGAATTTCACTATCACATTTCATTCGCCTCTGTATTTCAATACCTACAAGGTGTTAAATCAGAGATAGAACTTTTTAAATCTAACTTGTTGGTCCTATTTGAACTTACTCAGCTGTTCAGCTCAGCTTGGATCTTAGTAAAACTTCTCTAATGACATTTCGTTTCTGCAAAAGAATCTAATCTACCTATGTATAATTCTCAGCACGAGTATGTGACGTAAACATCAAGTACATATTATTATTATTAGCCTGAACTGTCCCACTGCTGGGCAAAGGCCTCCCTCCATTCCTTCCAACTTTCACGACTTTGCGCCACCTCTTTCCAATTCTCAAGGAAGACATCCAGTTCGTCCCGCCATCTTACATATTATTACGATTTTAAAATAGAACGCTTCCCGTGTATTATTTAATTCAATGCCTTGAATTTATTTATTTGCTATAAGGGGTAGAAAATTGTAAGTTCTTCCAAATGAACCAGATTGATATGGAATATTTGTTGGAGAGGCCTACGATTAGCAGTGATTTTCCATAAACTGATGGTGATTTAAACATCCACGTCAAGTAATGCGTGACGTAAACACTGCTAAAGACCTTTTTTAGGTTTCTTCATCGTATAAACAGAGTGAACATAGCTTCTGGCTAACAGTAACTACTATCAAAGATCTATAAATGAGAGGCAGAACCAACGGCTTTACGTTCTTTCCGAGGCACGGAGGAAACTCGATATGACAAATGGTCACCCATCCACAGACAAACCTCCGATTAAACAACGCCATTCTACAAAGATTCCAGCACACCTCAAATAAACAACCCAACTTTAAACCCATAGAAGCGTTGAAGGACCATTCCAACTTCTCCTAGAAACCCGACACAACTCGAGCATAGTAAATTCGCTAGAACAAAATTAATTCAGACGCCAGCGGTTTTACGGAGCACTTGAAAATTTCTTTCGCGATTTATGTATAGCGAGAATGGTCCAACTTGTACAATTACTATGCCAAGTCACAAATCTTGAACTGCAGCCATGATTGTGTGTAGACTGTTTGTAGAAAAATTTGAAATATTTCTTCTTCGGTTGTTGTAAGTTTGCCACAAAGTTAATTTGCCACAGTTTTTTTAACCTCGTACATTGAAAGTTAATTCGCCACAGCTTGATTTTTTTATTGTAAATTTGCCACATATCTTCATGACACAAATTTTTTACTGAAGTCGGCGGGGCGCCAACACCTTCATGATCTTGTTCTCCTAGTACTTTCTGTTCAGATTCCAAATTGTGTCCTCGTTTTCCGTAGTTTTGTAATGAATTTTATTATTTAATTGTTCTGCTATCCGTGCGGAAAAAATTAATGGGGCGAATTTACACTAAACAAAATTACAAAAACAAAAACTGTGGCTAATTTACACACACTTTTTTGTGGCGAATTAACTTTGTGGCAAACTTACAACAACCCTTCTGCTAGTTATTTTTAAAAAAGTTTGTAATTGAAAGTACTTTAAAAAGGATTTAGAAAGTATATAGTTAATGTCAGGGTCTGAAATTATCAAGTAATTATTCTTATCCTTTGAAAATAGTCATGCTAATAAAATGTATGGAACTACTGGCTGTTTCACCCCTCTGCTGGTCACCTATAGGTCGTAGCGTGATGTTATTTAGCCAGTAATCTTCCTTGATAAATGGATTATCCGACACAAAAATATTTTATCTATTCGAACCAATAGTTTTTTGAGATTAGCGCGCTCAACCAAACGAACTCTTCAGGTTTATAATATTGGTTTTGATTATTAGATTTATTAAACTTATTCATAAATTACAAATGATTTTAGTTACTAAAATATTACAAAATAATTTTAAACGTGCATTATACAAAGCAGATATTAAAAGAAAAAAAATCAATAAACATTACATTTTTATTTTGATCAATTTGAGTTCTTCTGTTCATTATTTAAGTTTTAATTCTGTTCTAGAAACAGAATAAAGTTATTAAGAGTACTTAAGACACTAATAGAATTGGTAAGTTCTACTGCAATTTGAATTTCATTTACACCGAAGACGGTGTGACAAAGGCAACCAGACGGAAGCCATTTCAGCGAACATTTTCTACCATAGCTACTATAGTAAGTAGGTAAGTACTGCACGTCGATTTGGCTAGTCGCAGAGTCGGTCTATGGCTAAGTACGGGTCTATGTAGGTAGGTATGTATGCTGCTTAATGTGTCTATAACGTAGTCCTTGAACACCTAATGGGTCCATAAGAAATTAACATATTTTATGTCAGGACTTGAAGGTAAAAGTGGCCTCTGAGCTTTTTTCAGCTGTTTCTTCTAAAAGTAGTCAGGTAGAAAGCAATGGTCTCATATAGTTTGGAACCATTATACAAATATGATGTCGAACAGGCAGACGGACAGCGGAGTATTAGTCTGCCGCGATAAATGAAAACACAGTAACTTAAGTTACACAGTCATTTAAGTTACTGTGTTTTTATTTACGACGGCAGTAGTAATAGGGCCCGTTTTACCCTTTATGTACGGAACCCTAAAAACACCATCTTCTATTAAATACGTCCCACAATCTCAGCAAAGTCAGCAAAAGCCATTTCATCTCAAGCCAAAGTACAAAGTTAACGCAAAGAGCTGCGCAACGATTCGTATCGTCCACAGGCGGAGCACTTAGTCCTATTATATGATAACATGATTTTAAGTAAGAGCATACTTAGGAACGCTTACTTCCTTACTCAGTGAGATGAAACGGGAAATGCAAGAATCTTCAGTACGCAGTAAAGCTGCAGACTGAAGATTGGATGGGAGAATTCTTAGACGTTTATAGGTTTAAAGTTTTAGTAAGAGTAAGTAAACAAAGATGAAATGGAGGTGGCTGTGACGGGATATGTTGAAGCCAGCGAGCAGCGGGGCGATTTGCGGGTAGTAGCGGGCTTCCTTGAATTAACGCGCTGCTACCGCCACGCTACTCGCTGGCTTTTACACCAAATCATAAGGTAGTAAGTTTTCTCATGTGTCGTGGGTGCGTAAAACAAACAAATAAAAATACCCCAAAAATTAAGATTGTTTTTAGAAATATAGTATGTGTTGTGTAGGTACTATAACATATTGTTATGAATAGTTGCAAATGATGAAACCCTATCAAAATAAACAAAAAGATACGTAATTACGGAAGCACAAATATTCTGTTGAACATGTCATTACTTAAATTAACTATAGACTTAACAACGGCTCACAAAGTAAAAGTAAGAACTATAATTACCTTATTCAGTAGCAAAATATTAAACAACCACACCATGTTTTCAAACAGAAGCGCTATGTAATATTATAGTGACTTAAATTCACGCGAGGTGGCGCCTTTTGAAGACATCGAATTATTCACCATAACATATACTCTTATTATTATATTTTCGTTTTGTGAATTCTTCTACACACAAATGAACTCGGTTACATCAGAAAATACACCAATTAACTCCTGGTATAATAATATAAAGCTCAAAGTATGACGTGACTACTAACGCCATCTTCACAATCAATGCGGCAGCTGCAGCACTCCTCTAAAGCCTTATTACCTTGAAACCTCCACATGAACCTTCAGGTGTTCCATAGTTCAAGAAATTTTTAATGAAGTTATGATTTCTATATTGGAGATGGCGGTATTTATGAAACGTTACTACACAGATAAAAAAACACACTAACCTCTTTAATAAAATCCATAGACTACGAGTATCTTTTATTTTTCACAACCGTAGGTGGGCGTGGATCATGATATATTTTTGCCGCAGCACAAACTTCATATACCGTCACTGCTCGATGAAGATTCCACACATGAACTGGATTCATCACTAAAATATTTCTCAACAGTATAGCCACAAACATCACAACCAGAAGTCTAAAGCAAACTGTTGATAGTGATCCAAACACCAGCTCAGCTTGAATCACTTTCCTCTTTGGCGGGAACAGATACGCTTATCTCCCATCATACTCGCACTTGCAGAATCCCCTATCTCCGTCCTTCACTGGTGTCGATTAAAGTAAAACCATTACGGCGAGAACAAAAAAGGGTCCCCTTTGAGCAAATCGTAATAAATCATCGGTTTGACGTTATGAGCTTGGGGTCTTCGTACAAACCAGTCTGCTTTGTCCAGAAGCAGTAAATTTTATTGGAGTTAACGGTTTCTATGCGATACAATCGAATTTTGCACACGTTTTGGAACAATTTTTTCACATCAAACTATTTGGATGAGAAATATTGCACCTGGAATTTAACATATTCTTGCTGATGAAGCATTTTCCTTTTTTTTCATTTAAAAGTTCTAACCAGATTAATAATCGCATCTACATTTAGCTAAAACTTGGCACTAAAGTCCGAAAAACAATCAATTCTCTCGTAAATATCTTTTCAATCATGCTGCTTCATTAGTTCAAATTCTACTAAAATAAATAAACCATAACAATTCCATGAAATTCACTACTTCCACATCCAATGTTCCCAAGTCCCAGAGATACATAATACGAATTTATGAGGTCATAATCTGTCTGCTCAGGATCGGAACAAACGTAATCCGGGAGAACTTCGATCCCTCACGGATGGAGGTCATCCATCATGCGACACAATGGCCAGGGTCGTTGTTCGACGCCTGAGCAGCTGATTCCTAACAATCAAATGCTAAAGCGACTATACTGCTATTGTTGTGAAGGTCATAAACTAGGATTTTTAGTGCATTGTATTTTTTGGTTGTCTGAATATTATTGTTGCAAACTGTTGTTTTTAACTGACTTCCGAAACGGCTGTGAGAATCTGATACAAAATTGTATGGAGAGTTAGACTTTACAGTCTAACTCCGTAACTGTTTTAAATATAGCTTTTTTTTATCGTGGTAAAATCATCAAATGTGTGCACCCAGGGCAGAGCGGGAGGGACTGTCAGACTCGTACTGACTAAAATCCACGGTGACCTTCAATAGCCCTTTACGTTCCAGGGTCATGATAATTCGGTAACACCCGTGACCCCGGCAATTTAAATATAGCTTGTATTTTAGAACAACACATAGGTTATCGTTTTTTAAGACATCACGTAAAAATTTCCGTATAAACCCATGAGCGGAAACTAGTAATAACATTAGATAAATGGACTTAAACAAGTGGTTGTCAGTCTAATTCGTAACACCCAAAGGTTAACTTTGGATAACTTTAAATCAGGTGATTTAAGATAAGTACGTCTACGGTAATAATTATTATTCGTTCGTAGGAAGTCGGTCTATACATATCTGTATAAAAAAGAAGAAACAGACTGGCTGGAAACTGACTGAAAATTCATCAAACCAAATACTTGTTCTGTGGCGTTGATCTACAATTTGCCAATCAATTTCAATCATGAATTTCATAAGAAAGTTCTTGTTGTCGTCCTCGGGAAACAAAAATGGGGCAAAAGTACTGTTACTTTTGCCTTATGTCCATTTTTGTTAACGTAATTTGCTAAACAGAATGATCAGTTCAGTGGTAAAGGCGTGAAATGATAACAACCAAACCAAAATAAACTACCTTCGCATTAAAGTTAGGATTAGCACGCGCCAACCCGTTAAGTACCTGACCCACTCAATAGGTTTCTGATGGTTTCAACGAGAAACATTTAAAACTATATTGCTTAGCACGTTACCATAATTGGTATGACCATTATAATCCATTTTGATTTCCAAACTACTTATTGGATTAGCGAAATATATACCATATCTAGATTCTCACTTAACTTTGGTATCTATTGTAATTTTTATTTTGTATTTTAGACAGTCTTTATGAGGAAAATTCGCTTCTATCTTAATGAGTTTAGTATCAGTAGGTACAAGTAGGTAGGGACCTAAATAGACTGCGTAAACTTGTGGTTTCAATTTGTATCAGCTACTGTGGACAGCCTAATTGATCGATGACGAAATCAGTCACATTGGTAAAACCACTCATAGTACCCAGCTCTTAAATTGTAATGAAAGTGAGTATTCAAGTGTTACTACGAGCCTCAGCTCCTTTGAGATATTTTTTTAAACGTTGTCCCACACTAGGTATTTCTCCTGTGTCGTGGGTGCATTTAGAAACATAAAAACTCACATGCACAAATACCCAGACCCGGAACAACTACTTGCATATCATACAAATATTTGATCCGTGCGGGGATCGAACCCGCGACACGCTGTGCAACAGTCGATCCCTCAGCCAATGCCCCAACCGTGCCGTCGATTGTTATAGAAATCTTAGCGAGCCTATTTAATTAATAGGCTCGCTAAGATTTCGATTTGACATCATCGAGACCTCAGGCTGCCACTAACAGTCTTAAACTCAATAACACTACCGTAAATGAAAATCGAACGCATAATCATCATATCATAATCATCGATAACAACAGAGTCAATAGTTATTGGATATATGGGAATCAAACGATGAAACATAACTAAGTTCAGTACAAACAACGACTGACAAGACTATTTAGAATAAATAGTTGTGACAGGCATGTTGGCTACCGAAACAGATTTCGAACTTTTATCTATTGTATGCTCACTATCGGAAACCCGGTATGTCCCTCTTATCTGCTGCACACAGACAGACAAGCTCTTTAAAATTATACACACAAACGAACAAAGTCATTACCAAATTAACGATGGGCAGGTGACGAAAAAAGCATTTTGTAAACAAGACTCATTCCGTACGGTCGCCTAGGTGCTTAGTGATTGAATAATTTTATGTGCTGACATTAACTTAAATCGTAAGTGTTGCAATATAGTATGTAATTGTGATAACGCTATCAGTGAAAGAAATCATAACATGTCTACGTCCACCCCATCACCACCACCGAGCCTGGACTCCGATCAGGAACACTCCAGAGATTCAACGTCCTCAGCGTTTTCAAAATCGGATACAGCGAAGTATGAACCCATTGAACTGTCTCAGAGAAATGATTGTAAAACCAGCGGAGTAACCTCACACGGTGTTGAAGATATATTATCAGATGGTGTAAATTATAACGTGAATGAAAACGTATTTTCCGATTGCAAACCTGAAATGTTGGCCTCAATACCTAACTCTTTTGTGCAAGATTACAACTCAAGAGACTCAACTGGATTTAGCATTCATGACATTCTTGGCTTGCATCAATCCTACAATGTTGCCAATACTCAAGAAGACTTAGAACCAAGATATGAGTATCAGATGCCAAATTATGAAAACATCAGTAACAACTCCAATAACTACGGTTCTGGAACAGAGGAGCCGATCGCTGAAGACTGCATTGACAAAAGTGACAACCTCTTTAGTACGACCACAACATCGCATATTGGAAATCAAATTATTTATACAAGAAGTTATGACGCTAATGAACTTGTTCGATATCATGAAAGAAGTGGTCTAGTCAGCGATGTCGCAAAGGATCCTGTAAATGAACTCAACGACTTGCACGATTCAAGTTTCCCCAGTCAGGTAAAAGTTAAAGCAAAATATGCTTTATTGAAGTAGTTAGAAGAAGGTAACAACTATTTTTGGCATGCGTTAGAACAAGACTGTGACGATCATGATTGACCGCAGAACAACCGGATTCCTAATTGCATTTTAATATTCTGGCAGATAGTGGCAATTAAGAATTAGGTCGAACTCACCTTATTGTAGTAGTGCACACTGTTTAAGTTAGACGTATAATTTTAGTGTTCATTTATATTTCAGAATCCTTCGTGGAATAACAAGTCTGCGTCAAGCACTCCTATTCGAGCTTCTTCTTCTCTCTCAACTACAGGTAAGTCGTATTCAATTTATATTTTATCGCATTCAAGTTAAGCTTAATTCAGATTATCTAAGGATTGAAAACAATGAAGTGAGCAAAGCATAGTTATAATATTAGTGTGTTTTATATTTTTTCTATTAACCGGCGTAATGTTGAACCGACCAGTTGGTCGGTTTTCAATTGTCAAAAAAATTGTTAAAAAAATGGCCACAGTTCGAGATTTAACAGAACTTTTATTATAAAATTTTTAGGGCACCGCGGCGTCCGCCTTTTTATGTTTTCACCCGTATCTTGTCTTCTTTTGTTTTGGTTTATGTTTCTTTAAACAACATTTTATTATCATTTAGTATTTACGAATTATTATCATTTTCAGAAATGTCAACTGACTCAACTTATCAAAAGGGATTCACGAAGCGAGCTCGAACTGCTTACACAAGCTCACAGCTAGTCGAGTTGGAAAATGAGTTCCACCAAAACCGATACCTGTGTCGCCCAAGACGTATCGAACTTGCCAACTACTTGCAACTATCAGAGAGACAAATCAAAATATGGTTCCAGAACAGAAGGATGAAGTATAAGAAGGATAACAAACACAATAAGCCGTCCTCATCTGTGGACGATGGCAGTCCATCGAGTTCTAAAGAGATGTCGCCAAGTCAAGATCACAAGATGAGTCATGGACGAAGCTGTGGTGGACACGATCGACACCGGCGCCTCCTCTCTGACAGTCATGCAACTCATCATAAAATCTATTTACAACCAAATGACAATTTATCAAGACCCCCGGAATACTCCTCAGTGAGTCCATTGAAAGCTGTGATAAAAGTACCACAGAGTACAATAGAGTTACCATCATATACGCCGAACTTGTCTTATTCATCGTACTATACGGCGGGTTCAAGCAGGGCCGCTTACTCACCGATGTCTGAGGTTTATCGATATGGTAACGATGAGTCACTGCCACCGAATTCTAACACACTGCCTTCGTTGGCATCTGATAGCTACGTGCCGAACGGAGCCAACTTGAAGCTAAACGATGATTTGGTTAGATATAGTACTGGGTCGACTTATTACAATCCATTACCAAGTGGTGTAGTAATTCCTACTACAACGGATAACTATGGTTTTGCTACATCGATGCCACCTGCTACTATGTCATTATCTACTACTATGCCTACTTATGATGATAGCAGTCTCCACACCAGGACTTCAAATTTAGGATTGTCTCAAGATCCTTATTTCTCATATTTGGCTCCGGATCCTGCAAGTCAGCATCCTTCTTCAGCTACAAGCAAATATTCAGCGTCGTATATATCTTTATAACATTTGCTTTTCATATTTTCTACTTATGTTTGTTTTGCTATCAATATTTGAATTATAAATTATTTAATTTGCCTTTTCGGTTTGTATATGTGCATAAGTTGTGCTACTAACATTTTGTACTTCCCATATTATTTAAATTTTAGTGTCTAGAGTTAATAATGATATATTTGAGGTTAATAAATTTTACTCCTGTAATAAATATGTATCACTTGTTATATGAATATATTTTATGGCAGCTGTTGCCTGGATGTCAAAAAGAATAAAGTTTACTTACTAAATGTTGCCTATTCGCTTAGCTGTTTTATTTGTCATCATAATACCGTTTTTATTAGTAGCACCTGCTTCATTTACTAATTTATGTAATTTAGTTTAGACAATTACTTATGACTACTTAATAACTCAAAATATATTTAACCTAGGCACATACAAATCGGTCTATTTATTAGAGCCCCTTAGATTTACTGGAACACTAAATTCATAAAAAAAACCTCAGTGTGCCAAATTTTACAAATACCAAATCCTAAAATTAATCATATAAAAACATTTGTAATTTTACAATTTTTTTGGATGGTAGTTCCATCAATTGTATGAGTCGAGCGGAAAAAGAACTGTCCGACTCTTACTGACTAAAAAACTACCCTGTATCTCCAATTGCCCTTTACTTATCATAAGCCTAGAACAAAAACAGAAAGTGAGCTTGCCTCACTTTCTGTTTTGACGTTAAACTCAGGATAGTTTAACTGTCTCAGCGAGCTGACAGTATTCAAGGTCAGGTTCCGTCATACACAGCTCGATGTTGAGAACAGAACACAGCACAATTTTTTAAGCGGCTTTGCGTTTAAGCTAATCCTTCACCGCGAACTCAGCCTAAACGATGATTTTACCTATAAAATCATCGTTTAGGTTGGTGGTTCCAACCGTGTATCCTAATACACGGTTGGAACCACCAACAAAAGACACCTTGGTTGAGCTTGCTTAAAAAAAACAACCGCGTAGACGTCGCTCGGTTGATGTCTTCGAATAATAAAAATGTCGTAGGTTGCTGTCGTTGGTTCAGCGCGTCCCTCGCATCAAGGACATTGTTGAGTCAACCTCATGATCCCGTCAGTTGTGCTACAGGATCATGACGTCGACTCAACGAAGAGTTGGTTCCAACCGTGTAAGCAAGCCTTTAGATACAACGGTTATTCTTTTCTTCAACTATGACGGTACATGGAAAACGGTACCACATTTAAAAAATAAAGCTACCTACACATTCAGAAATACCAGTCGTAGGAAAAAGTGGTCGCTAGCTGTGTGAACCAGTGATTTCTCTTTAAATAAAAAGAAACATATTTAATTAATTCCTTCAAAATCATGTTACATAACGTTTTAATGACTTCGTTGGCTCCTCTGAAGAATATGAATGAGGTAATTTCTTTTGGTTTTATTCCATGTTTTAAAAATATCTTTGCTGGCGTTTTGGCCTTTTGGGTAATATAACGAGAGAATGTTAACCAAAATGGACGAAGGTAACGTCGTTGCTCGATCTAATAGGTTGATAGCATCAATAAATATTGCAATCCTGTTCGTGTTGAAAAAATATGGATGCATTTTATTTTTAATCATTAGGTGCGTCCACACATAGCGAGCAGCCCCGCGAGGCATTTGCTTCGCGCAGCAAATGTCTCTTGAAACAGCTTGCTTTATGTGGACGCGCCAATTGTTTCTCGACCGAGGCGCGAAACAATATACGCGAGCAAAACAAAAGCCGACACTGGATGGCTTGGGCGCTAGGTCGATTGCATCGGCCGAGACACGACCACACCGAGCTGCTTCGCGCGGCAAATGCCTCGCGAGGCTGCTCGCTATGTACGCACCTAATGAATATTGAGAAATACGAAACGCATCAAAATTTAAAGTGAGGGTTCTTGATCTCGAACTCAACAGAAATCATACCATGTAATGTGAAGTGCAGTTTAAAACATTTATTTTAAGTATTGATAATCTGACTTTCGGACTAGGTAATTCGACTTTATCAATCATCATGTTGAGGCATGTTGACTAAAATTCTAGAGAAATAAAGGCTTTTATGTATATTCTGTGGCTATTATTTAAATTTAAGTTTTAGACAGGTTCAAAACCTTCTCATTTTGATTACAGTTTAACTGCTGGGAAAATCGGCCGTTTACAACGATATGGCCAGAATGGAACCAGCCGAAAAAAAGAGGTGTGTAGATTTTCATTATTTACCTACCACTTTATTTTTTGTTAGTAGTATACATATAACCGTTCCCTGAAAAATTAATCAACTGACTGACTGGGTTTGGCATACGCTGAAATCTAATGGCAATCTTTTTGAAAGTCGTAAGACAAAAAGTCACAACTTGTCTTTCCATAGAAAATCTTTGAATTTCACAACACATGCACTTATGTGTATTATATTTCTAAAATATTCACAACGGACATGTATCCATATCATTTACACCATAACTTATGCACCTTTGCAATGAGCTATGATAAACACCAAACCCACTGCGTTGTGTGGGCTGCTCTTTTCTAGTACTAAGCTCGAGTGTTTTTTAATATCTTCAAATGAATCCTCTGTCGTTCTGGGCAAAGGGACTCTTAGAGCTGACAGACTAAAAACCACTCAGATCTTCAGTTCCCTCTTCAGACATTCCCAAGACCCAAGAACAAGTTTGGAACAATACCTATCTAACTTTTGTATTTACTTTTTTTTTTCAGTAATTACGAGGACAATAAAAAAGAAACGGGTTCGAACTGCCTTTACGACAGATCAACTACTAACTTTAGAGAAAATGTTCTCCCGGCAGAAGTACATTAATAGTATAGAACGTGACGAACTCGCCAACACTTTGAAAATCGACAACAGATGTATCAAAATCTGGTTCCAAAACAGGAGAATGAAGGAGAAGAGGGAATCATTGGAGTCCAGCTTGGATTCTTCCAGTGATACTGCTAGTGTCGAATCGACTACAGTAAGCACCGAAAACCGTTCAGTGGGCACTGCAAACCCTTTATCAGGCACTAAATACCCTTCACCAGGCACTGCATACCCCTCCGTAGGCATTGAATACCCTTCAGTAGGCATTGAACCGCCTTCAGTAGGAACTAAATCCCCCTCAGTAGATACTAAATACCCCTCAATAGGCACTGAATCGCCTTCAGTAAAAAATGAAGAAGAATCATTTCTACCTAATTCGCAATTCAGTGGTAAATCTACACCACTTTTGAAAGCGCCTGTTCCGCCTCTGCTAGAGGTAGTTGATGAACATACGAAAACTGAAAATGTTTATCAATTTTCTCAAAATTCTGACCAATCCTACCAACTACCTACTTATTATAATACTAACCCGGTTCAGTCTAGCTATGGAGGTATGTCTGCGCATGATTATCCTAGATTTTTTTATGGTGAGGGCACTGTATATCCGAACCAGTATTATCCATATGATGTTAGCTATTTGAATAACGAAAGTAGTGGGTATAAACAATACGATAGTGCAGTAAATAATTGTTGGGCGTCGAATCCGTATCCGTATTACTCGACTCTGTAGTTTTTTTTTATTTTTTATTATTTATAAATACGATAATTTTTTATTCTCTAGCCGGAAGACAATCAAAATCAATTTATTATGTTCAATTATATTTTTGATACCTCAGTTCTATGCTTGCACTCTGTAAAGAATAACAACCTATGAATATTTTAAATGTAATCTTTCAAAAAGTTTCTTTAAAAGCTTTGCATGTGAGTTAAAAATCATTCGCTACTTTATTTACTTCATCAATGATAAACTTGTGTAAGAAATCTCCTACACCTCAGATATGATATCACTTAATTTTGTTTTTTTTTTTATTCAAGTGATTACAGTGTTTTCTTAATAATTGCATCCGTCATGATTTGTATTTCCTAAAAATGTGTTTAAAACCGCTCACTGTGGTTAAATCTCTCTATTTTATATACAATTTTGTGTACATTTAATCACTATATTTTAAAAACTCATCTAGATTTCATGAACTTGAGTTTTCATTTCATTTTTTTGTGCCCAAATTGTAATACGATTGATTTTGTTTGTTTAACGAGAATGTAAATGTCAAACGGTTTTATTTTAAATAAGGTTTTGTAGTTAATTTTAAGGTTACACTTATGTATGCATTATAGTATTGTACAGTCAGATTTTTTTATTTTACGCTTTAAATTATTTAAAATTATATTCTTATACAGTGACAAAAAATGTGCTATATAACAATATTGTATAAGATGTAAATTATGCTTTCTTAGACATAAGCTATATTTTATGTTAGGCGACTTGTGTAGATTGGACTTTTAATATAAAATAAATATAATTAATATATTATTCTTCATAACTGTTGTTATTCATATTATAAAACTGTATTATTATTTATTCTAAAATATTTTATATTTATAATTTAAAGTTTAAAGTTATGTGTGGTTTTGGGTGCGAGTTTGAATATTTATTTTAGATGTAAAATACTGTTAAAATATGCTTCCTTTTCTATGTCTTGTTATTTTTCTGTTATAATTTTTCTTAAGTCTACAATAAGATATAATTATTTCAATCTAATTTAACTAGCTGTAAAAAGTTACTTTTTTGTTAAAATTAAGTAAACATTTTAAAAATGTATGCGCTACATCTCATTGTATTTTTTCTAATAAAATATTAATAAAACTATGTATTTTCTTTTGTCCATAACATGCATGCATAGGTAACAAATCTGAAAAACCAAATCTGAACAATGTACTTATTATCATATATTCGAAATCCAAATACTTTAAATATTCCTTCTTTACAATAAATACCATAAATATAACTTACAATGAATTTAGAAGCAGTATCTGAGAATACAAAATGATACATGATGTCATTTTGGTTATACCTTATTATTAAGGAACTTAAATACATATATCTGGTGAAATGAATGGAACTAAAACACACCATATAAATTCAAGTACCTAATTGATAAGTAAGGATTGTTTTGTTTTTTGTAATAAGTTTACACATATTTTCAAATAAAAATACGGTCATTGAGGTGTTCTATATTACAAGACCCTGTACAGGGACAAAATTAGGAAAATATATAACATCAAACTACTGTGTGTTTTTGTGTCATTTTTTATTTTTGGTCCATACTCTTCAAATATGCATAATATACACGTCTGCATACACCTTTAATTATTGTATAATTTTAGTTCCTATCTTAAAAAAGTCTTCATCAGATCGTCAGTCAATATTCATAAATATACAAGAACAACACTTTTCTAAACCAACAAGTAATAATAACTTAATCAACATAGGCAAAGTATATTAAATATACACAATAAAGAAGCATGTGTTTTTATTAAAATAAAGTTATTAAACAATATAAATTACAAACTTACTTTACCTTTTTTATATTATTCTACTTTAGAGAAGGTTTCTCTAAAGCTACTTACTTTACAGAAGTCGGAATAATTTTTTCACTTACACACTAAATAAAAACATGACTTTCTGTACTTGGAAGTCGGTTATAAACATTTATAAAATAGATTTCGTGTACAATTACATGAACATGTCTACTCGGAAAAAACACAAGGGGTTTCGTAACGCCAAAGTAATTTATAAAAATAATTGATGCTCATAATCTCTATTTACACTCAACAGCAAAACTAAATTTGTTTTTCGTATAATTAGTGTCGCAGTTTCACGCAAAAGTGCTATATCTAAAAACTAAATATGTTACAATCTTAATAAAATCATCATTTCTACATGCACGTTTTTTTTTCTTCAGAACTTTCTACCTTTTTCATCAAAATAATGTGAAGTGAGATGTAACATCAACAATAGATAGAAAATAAAATTTAAAAAAATCAATATCGTTTTGCAAAGCTTTCATAGACCACATAGTTATGCATTGTAGAATCGGTTTCACCCTCAGTAACAGTTTTCTTTTTTTCATATTTTCAACTTACATACATTTTCTTGTAGCAGTTTGTAGAAGACATTTATTACCCTACATAAATGGGGTACCAACAGTTTTGAGTAAAATAGCTGTGACATTCAGGCGGACAGGTAAATAGACTGACCAATAGAAAGATATGCTGGAGAAAACTAAAAGTGTTTCGTTTTTGCCATTTGGCTACGAACCTGTAAATGATACAAACCCCTTAAAATTACAAACAACTCGCTATTTTGTACTGGGATTTTGGAAAGTTATAATATACTGAGGTGTTGGAGAATGCTGCGGAAAACTATTGAGAATTTGAGGCATCACTTGCTTGGTATGACAATCACAGTTACATGATCTGGTAAATTTATCTTGAGGGAAAGGCATATTTAACGGTGGTTTGCTCGGAGCAAACACAGGTGAAACACTTGAAGTAACAGCAGGTATAACATTCACTTGCTTCCATACCATCCCACCACTCGCAGATATGTAAGGCTGCGTATAAAACGGTGCAGCAGCTGGCACCATAGGTAAAAATCCTGGATTACTAGAAACATTCCCCGGAGTTGTTGTCTGCGGAGGCTTTACAGGATATCTTATAACTCTACTTGGAGATAAATCTTCAGGTACCTTCTGTTCTTTAACTTTCACAGATTTTGGCTCATCCATCTTCTTTGTGTCTGCAACTTCCATTTTAAACGTCTGTGGTTCTACATACGGTAGCTTAGAGAAAGTTTCATTTTTATATTTCTTACACAAGTCAATAGAGAATTCAGCAGATGCTTTGAAATCCGGAGAAGAATAACTGGTTTTGTTGTACACAGATGGTGGATGAATCACTTTGGATGAAGTGATTATATTTTGAGTAACAGGTGCAGGAGTTTCAACACCTTGGACCACTTGCCTTCTTTCATCACGTGTACTATTTGTCATCATATTTGTAGAACTGTGTTCTGGATTCAGAGTAATTTGTATATTTGGTATTGAACGTGGTGGATCACTAGTTCGTGGCACAATATACTTTAATTGATCACTACTCAATTCCGGAGACTGTTGTTCATCTTCTAATTCTTTACTTTCCCTCTTTTCTTTCATTCGGCGATTTTGGAACCAGATTTTGATGGCTCTATCAGAGATGTTCAGAGATGAAGCCAATTCCCTGCGTTGAGCAGTTCCAATATACGGATACCTCTTGAATTGATTCTCCAGATAGTTCAACTGGTCCGTCGTGAAAGCACTTCGGAATCTTTTTGCCTTTTTCGGGGTATTATGTTGCTGGCGATTCATCTGAAAATGAAATAGCACATGATTACATTAAGTCTGTCTAATGTATTACCAAACATGATAGAGTAAATTAGTATTTAATGATTTCACAATATTTTCCACTGTTTTGCGCGTATATGAATATTCAATCATGTAGGTAGTAGATATCAAAGATCTATTTCCCCATATTTTATATCCTACAAAACAATAATTAATTAAGAGTGTTCTACAAATTCATAAGTAGCTACTTTAGGATGTTGTTTATTTATCATTGAAAAATTGTATGAACCGAAATTATATGACCACAAAACTATTGTTATTTGTAACGGTAACATTAGGATAATGCACAACACTTACCACTTTGATATCATATTCCCCCTTAATCAAGTCACCACCTCCTTGCATATTTAAATTATATTTAACACCGTGTTGATTAAACCACTGATATTTCATTATCAATTGATGCTGGCACCACCGCTATGTTCAGAGTTACTGAGAATTCTGAACTGATGATGTCATTTATATGGTCATGATTGGAAAATCATTACCCATTTAATGACAGTATTAACTAATCACACACTATTAACTAATTATAGTCAGATCGTGGACTTTTAGTATCATAATGTGACTTATTAATTGTTGAATTACTTAATGTCCCTGGTGAGTTAAAACGTTGACTCTGTTTAATTAGAAACAAGTACTGATACTTGGTTCTTAATTATCTAAATACCCACTTATCAGTTTTGTTAATATAAGTTATTTAGAATATTGTAATGTATCATGTGTAATTGTGAATGATGCGGATGGCATAGCAGTTTATTTTTTTATTATTATTTACGCAATATTTTTATAACTGGTTTTAGATTTTACGACTACGGCATTTAAAAGTAAAAAAGGTGTGGCTACAATATTGCGTCGTGATTGTATATCACAGTAACGTTCAAGAGTGAAAAGGAACGGTTCGTCTAATATCACCTGGCGTGGGCTACGTTCCGTTTGATATATTTTCTGATTTGCCATTTAACAACATATTGTCACTAAAGTATTATTTTGTAACTATTTTGATGCTCATACTTTCTCAATGAAGGTATATAATTATAATTGTTTCAAATCGGAGTTATTTATTTATTTTTTATTTTTCTTTATTGGCCAAACAACAATTATTTACTTACTGTAGCTATATGTTTACTTACTGTATATGTTTACTTACTGTAGCTAGGACTAGTGCAATAATTAATTAAAGGCTAGCAACGAGTTGCTCATATTGATGACATTTAACTACGCCTAAATTGTCAGGTTGAGGGCGCCGCATGTGACAATGTATTTTTTAAGGATCGAGATACATAAGTATGTATGTATACGCTAACACATAATCTGTGACATAACCTGCCCCAAGATGTAAAATTTCTTTAATAGATTTTCAACTTTATCACAAAAGCAGCAGGTTCATATTCGATTTGGAAAATTTCACAGATTTGGGTAGGTTGCTATGCTAGCTTCTGTACATTCTAAAGCAGTTTTAACACTGCACCGGATTGCCACTGTGTCCTACCATAGATGCTGCGATTTTTAACTTTGACTGTAAAATCTTGATTAGCAAATAAAAACCAAATTGCGAAAATGGAGCAGTTTCCGGTGCAATGTTCATAACCGTCTTACCATCTTAAAAAACAAAAAAAAATTACTTACACCTTTTATTGTCTTTCTTTTTATTGTTATCGTCTTACATCGATAACAATAAAAAGGTGTAAGTAACTTTATTTGTTTTTTAATGTATTATTATTAATTAAAAATAACCGAAATAAAATTGTCAATCCTTCCGAAATTCGTTACCAAATAACACTTTAAAGACGATTCGTTAACTTCTACTAAATCACTGATAATTATGAATTTATATTAATTGTCAGGCCCTTACAAGTAAATGTATGGCATCTATCCGTCCTCACAAAATTTTCCATTTACAACAAATATGGCTCCCTCAATGCCATATTTATTACTAATTTTATAAGTGCGAAATAGTTGTGTTGTATCTGTGAAAACGTTCATTTAATCTAATTCTTTACAAAACTATTTTCTACTTCTTTGAATGAAACTGTGAGTGTGGAGACTGAGTAAAGAGATAATGATGATGATGATGAAATAAGTGTCTGAGTGAATAACTTTACTAATGGGTAAATAGCTAATTATAAATGCGAAAGTTTGTGAGATTGGATGGATATTTATTACTCTTTATCGCAAAAACCACTGAACGGATTTGGATGCAATTTGGTAAACATAGTTTAGACTCCGCTGTATCTAACTTATGATAGTTTAGTTACAGCGGAGCTGCTTGCAACAGCTAATAATGTTATAATTTATTTATAGTGATGGGTATCAATGAAGATAGATTGAAAGGAAGATAAAGAACAAAGAAAAGATGCATTGATGGTGTAAGGCGTCACAGATATAGGACAGAGTGAGAAAGAAAAAGAGAAACAGAGGAGAAAGGCAGAAGAAAACGTGATGCGTCGACTCCAAGCAGAATTGGATGAGGGTAGGACGATGATGATTTTTATTATTATATTATATTCATTCATTAATAAAACTATTACATAAAACTTACCATTTTAGTTAAATAATGTTTAAGTCATATTAGTCAAGAAGCATCAAATAAGTCATATAGTAATAAACTTATGGCATTTAATGATTCATTAGTTTAGTGATTAAGTACATCTGGTATAAGAATTTGTGCTGCTGATAAATGCAGTTAGTAAGTTTTATGCTTACAGTGGTTTTAAACCTACTTACCTCTTTTTTTTTTATGATGAAAATGCAAAGTTTAGAAATTATACGATAATAATTATCATATCATTTCTGATCTGTCGCATTAGGACAAACTGCCCTGTAATCACAGGTTAAGTTGATGAATAAATAAATTTAAAAAAAATGTTTATTTAATATTTTATTGTTATATTATATATATTTTAATTATTTAATTTGTGTACCTACTAACATAGATTTTAAGTTCCATTGTTACTAACCATTAAGGATCAATGTTATCTGACGAATGAAAATAAATTAAATTAATATTCATCCATGCCGCTATTTATTTTTATAAATGACATTATTGTTTTTTATTTTATTTAATTAACGCAAACAAAAAATCAATCTAGACACTGTGCCTGAGACACACAGAAACTACAAAAACTATTTAAAAACATTAAATGTCATGCGTGTTTTTATCGTTTTATTCAAATTAGACACACGTAATCTTTGCAAAACCATGCGCAGAACCATAAAGATGTACCTTTGCACCCTCTTTATAATATATCGTAATTTCCAAAATGTCTTCTGCGTGTACGTAATTACCAAATAATTCGAGTATGTTGTTTTTTTTTTTATCAAGATAAATTTTAAAAAAAATTAAATCACTTCGAACCTGGAAGATGCCGAAGATTCATTCAAAGAGATGACATAAGATGGGATATCCAACATCAAAAATGAAATACTTCCTAAATTTCATCCTGTGTATTGAACAAAATTAATTGTATAAAAATTAATTGTATAAAAATTAATTGTATAAAAAAAACAAAATTTTAAATCCTAAAATTCAAGATTCGCGTTGTCTGAGATCATTCTGATAGAAGCATATTTTACACTAGCTATAACCATGCTTACGTTTATGTTTAGCCTTTAACCATGTTTAGGGTCCCATCTATCTAGAGGGCCAAAGCCTGCCGGGGTCGCGGGACTTATTTCATTACCGTGACCCCGGGACATAACGGGCTATTGAAGGACACCGTAGATTTTAGTCAGTACAAGTCTGACATTCCCTCCCGCCCTGCCCGGGGTGGGAGGACTCATTTGATGATTTTACCACGCAAAAAAAAAACAGGGTCCCATCTATGCCTGTACTAAAGTTAATCAATCGAACGCGAGGGGTGAAATCGTAAACAAGTAAAATAATTTTCACATTTATAACATTAAATTAAGATGAATTAAAATTAATCATTGAGAAAACTGCATATGAATAGCCTAGTATAAGTGAACAAAAATATGAAAAGTACAAAATTAGCATTTGTGTGTCTGTTGCGTGAACAAAAAAAAAAACACCTGATAAAAATCAAAGTAAAGCTAAAAAATAAACTGTATTCATTTATCAATAAAGTTTTCATCTTCGACAATAACATATTTTTGACAAAACAACTTTCTAAAGTTTTAATCACCTAATCGAATGGCAAAGCTTTGGACTAATTTGGTAATCACCCCATTGTTATTCACGCCTTATTTAATAGATCACTTGGAGTTGTAGTGCATATAAAACCAAGTACAGGATTGACAGGACATCATAGTGAACTGAGCTTTCGTTGTGAACGTTACACTTCTATTTTATACATTCGAAAATGCTTCAATCTGCGACAACCAGTCGATCTCCGGTATCAACTCAATACGTTGGCAATGAGGCTGTTACCTCCAGTGATTGGAACCATGTTGATAGCACCAAAATGCACCATAACACGGTAAGTTGATTTTCATAATTCATTATCATCATCAGCCGAGCCTAACCAATTTTGCAGCATCTTATCTCTCATTATTCCTTTCATCTTTATCCAGGATATAACATAACACATGTTAACGTTTTAACTTTAAATCGATGGGTACAAATTAAATGTTCATTTCTACCCAACCTGAAAATTTCTTGTTTAATATTGATCGGTACATAATAAAAAAATTCTCATTGTTCACAGCTTTTGGAGTTACCGCCGCCACCACCAATGACTGCCAACAATGTCTCCAGTGAGCACCACGTCACTAGCAGCGTCCAAAAGGTCAACGTGATCAATAACCAAATCGTGCACCCGCTGAATTACACGAACATGTCGTATCCAAGCAACGGGGCTTTTAACCTAAGATACGGAACGAACCCACATAACATGATCAATGGTCAAAATCTACATACTCAACAGATGTCAGGAGGTCCAGTCTGGCCCAATCAGACACTCAGAAGATTCGTCTCCCAGCCACCTGCAATCAATGTACCGAACAACAAAACCACAAGAGTTAAGAAACAAAAGCGCATCAGAACTGCGTTCTCAACTCAACAGATGATGGAATTGGAACAGGAGTACACTAGAACCCGCTACTTAGATCGTGTTCGGCGGTTCGAACTTGCGGACCAATTACGACTGAACGAACGCACAATAAAAATTTGGTTCCAGAATCGCCGCATGAAGGAGAAGAAAGATAGAGCTGAAGCTATGGAAGAATCAGAAGAAGTCAGCACATCAGAGTCATCTCCTGAAACGGGCAATATTCAGATGCCGATGCTCATTCGAGCAGAGCAAGAGCAGTATCCTAGCTTTCAGACCGATGTCAACAATCAGGACAACTACTATATGGAGCAGTATATGGATATGGTGACCCCTTTTCCAATACCAGTAACGACGTTTCCTCCCTCAATGCCAGCATCGAGCTCACCTACCTCGATGCCAGCGGTGCATAATCATCACTATGTCATGTCGGAGGAGAAAAACCAAGTGCAGTACCAACAGTTACCTGTACAGTTTCAACCACAGCAGTCTACATACGCTGAAGTCTCTGGACAAGAGGGTCCGGAATTATCACCTGAAGTTAAGCCAGAAGGGCCTACCCCAGAATGTCTTAGTGATATTGTTAAAAAGAGCTGGGACTTGACTTGTCTTTAATTTTTGTGTTCTACTTTTAAGTATAGTTTTATGTTGTTTGTTTAAGATGGTAATTATTCTGTTCTTATACATATTAATAAATCAATTAATCTCGTACAATTTTTTTTTGTTCTCTTCGACATAAACTGGTTTATTGTGAAAAACAACACTTATTCGTATTACTTTACAATTCTACTAAGGTTAGATTGACATACCTAAGCTTTCTTAAATTGAAAAGCGTCTAATTACATTGAATAGTTTATACAAAATAAAAGATCTTTTCATATGGTAATCGATATTTCCTTTAACATAAAATACATAAGTCTGCTGTCAAACAGAATATTGCACAAATAAAAAACATGGTAATATTTTATTTCTTTAAACTTTGGTTAATTGGGTTAACTGCCTAAAACTACATAGTTTCCCCCTGCTACTATTTCCCGGATCAGCTCTTGACATCAGATACGTTGTCAACAATATCTGACAATAAATAAAATGATATGATAAATGATGATGAGAATGACCTTCGCATTGAGTCCACCTATGTATTATTTTTTTACATGTGCGTGAAGTTTTATAAATAAATAAATAAAACTGTAAATTGTCAGCATAAAAATGTGCTATAAAATATGCACACTGAAGATCTATAACAACGTAGAACAGAACTGGAGATGGATTACCGCCTTGAGGTATGCCAGTTTCAATATCAAACTAGCGGGAAAAAGTATCTCTAACAGAAAAAGAATCTCTAACAGAAAAAGACTGCTGACATCCCCGAAGATAGGATTGAAACCAATCTGAAACTCCGTGAGAAACTATGAGATAGAAGAAGAATGCGAAAGGACTCGTGACTAACGGTATCGAACGCATTGAAAAAAACAATCATCACTTAAACGGAAACTTTAGTGTCTTCCACTTCCTGCTTTCTTCAGTCAATCTAATTAGAGCTGAAACGGTACTGTCGTCGGGTTTAAACCCTTTTGGTGAGGGAGTTTCGATGAATATATAAAATTGAATGACGATGGGCAGAATGGAAATTGAATGAAATCAATTAACACCCGCAGCATATAATGACTTGAAGGTATTGATGCAGCTGCTTAGACATAGCAGTGTATTGCACATGTTCACTCGGAAAGATATTTTTCTAAGTTATCCTGACAAAGGGGGTTACATATTTAATAAAGCATGTTCGTAGCAGTTAGTAGCACCATCCATAGTATTGCGGCTGGCTTGTCCAATATTGTGGCAGTGTATAGTTAAATGTCGAAAAATAGTAGATATTCTTTAGAACAACATTAATAACACCACATTTGTTATTTATCGTTCCTCCACATTGGGTTCCTCGTGGCTTTGGTCTTGGTATTGGAAAACTGGTTGTTTTTGTTAACTTTTCAAATTATCAATATTCATGCCAATCTTATTAATTTTTAGTGACCTTAAAATAATTATTGTATACAATATATTTTTTTAATTTTGTTTGTCATGTGTAATATAAGTGGACCTCTTAATTCTTAAACTATTTAAGAAAAAAGTGACTGCATTTTTGAATGTGTCTGAAAGTGTTGTTTGTCTTTGACTAAGTAATATTTAAAAGTGTGCTTTCTCACAAAATATACTTTCTGTCTGATTTAAATTAATTAATTCATTTGAATTATTATTGATGGTGGCGGATCTAGGTGACTGAAGCCTTCATGGCTTCAGTCAGTTTATAATAATCATTTTTACAATAATACAGTGTAATAAGCGAAAATAAATAAAAAAAACAATATTTTATGCGATAAACTGATTAATTTATATATTTTAAGCCAATACATATTTACAAACTTAAAAGTATACTAAAAATCAAAACCCAGGCTCCTGACGTAGGACAAATCCCAGCTCTTTTTAAAAAAATCACTGGGACTTGCTGGGGCAGACACTTCTTGGGGATTAATTTCAGGTGACTCCGTGGTCTGAAGTTCTGAGACTTCGTTGGACGAATACTGGAGACTTGCAGGCATCGATATAGGTGTGCTGGTTGCCCGCAACGATATAGGTGAGTTAGTTGCCGGCATCGAAGTAGCTAAGCTGGTTGCCGTCATGGTGGTAGGTAAGCTGATTGCCGGCATAGTAGTTGGTGAACTGTCTGCCGGCAACGAGGTAGGTGACCTAGCTGCCGGCATCGAGGTAGGAAAACTTACTGCCGGCATTGAAGTAGCAAAATTGGTCGCCGGCATCGAGGTGGGAAAACTCATTGCCGGCATCGAAGAAGAACAACGTGTTGACGTCATCGAGGTAGGATAACTCGTTGCTGGCATCGAAACAGGGGCCAACATGTCTAGATATTGCTCCATATAAAAGTGGTCCCGATTGTTGACGTCGGTCTGGAAGCCCGAATACTGCTCGGGGACGAGCACTGGAAAATTGCCCATTTCAGGAGACGACTCAGATGTGATGGCTTCTTCTGATTCATACATGGCTTCAGCTTTATCTTTTTTCTCCTTCATACGCCGATTCTGAAACCATATTTTTATGGTGCGTTCGTTCAGACGCAATATGTCAGCAAGTTCGATCCGTCTAGCACGATCTAGGTAGCGGGCTCTGGCGTATTCTTGTTCCAGCTCCATCATCTGTTGAGTCGTGAAAGCAGTTCTGATGCGCTTTTGTTTTTTCACTCCTGTGTTTTTGTTGCCCGGTGGTCTGTATACAGGTGGCTGGGAGATGAATCTTCCGGGAGCCGATTGATTGGACCAGACATATCCTCCTAACATCTGTCGGTTTTGCTCGCTGACCAGTTGTGAGTTTATTCCAAAGCCACTGGTAGGGTGTAACGTCGTGTACCCGTTCTGAACATTATTGGTAGGATATGAAATGTTCGTGTAATTCTGCGGGTACACGATTTCGTTACTGATCACGTTGATCTTGCTGCCAGTGACGTGATGCTCACCGGAGAAATTGTTGGCAGATAGCTGTGGTTGTGACCACTCAGGAAGCTGTGAACAATAGGAAAGATTTTATTAGTTATGTTCAACATTCAACTGCAAGTTGTTTGTTTCAGGTTTGGCAGAAACGACTGAATTTGAACACATCGATTCGAAGTTTAGACTTTATGACAAAACTTGGATAAAGATAATAACAAAGAAAAGTGTGCCGAAATTATTCCATGGCTCGACAAATAATGATTATGATGAATTATAATTATAAATCAACTTACCATGATATTCTGCAACATATTGGTGCTATCAACTTTGTTCCAATGATCATCACTGGAGGTAACCGCACCATTGCTGACGTAAGCAGTTGGTATCGAAGATTGACTTGATGTCACAGTTTGAAGCATTTTCGAATTTATAATAAATAAAGTGTAACGTTCACTACGAAAGCTCTGTTCACTATGATGCCTGTCAATCTTGTACCTGGTTTTATATGCACCACAACTTCAAGTGAACTATTAAATCAGGCGTGGATAACAATGGGGTAATTAACGAATTAGTTAAAGCTTTATCTATCGATCAGGTGATTAAGAAGTGGTTGTGACAAAAAAGTGCTTTTTATAAAAATATTTGTTAAAGGTTTGATTTGAGTTATACATTTTGACATATATAATTCTCTTTACTTTAAGATTTTTTGTTACCAGCAATATTAACTTATGACCGAGTTGGTAAAAATTCAATTTGAATTAAATCTATTGTATCTTTGTAATCGACGAATGTATTAGTTGTATGAAATAATTGCTACTTCTAATTACTTGTACCTATAGGATAGCCATGTGTATTCTAGTCAACAGCACCTCAAACATCTTTTGAAACTTGTATCTTAAGATAAGGGATATGAACGAAAGTTCCTCATTTTGCCAATAGGAACCTGAACGACCGCAGAGCTGAAAGCCCTTTGAAATCATAGTATTCAGTAATTTCATAGTAAAATATAAAAATAGGAAATAAACAGTATATATTATGTAGGTTTTCTACCAGTGTAAGCATACAACTTACTAACTGAACTTAACAGCAACTTAGATTCTTATAGGAGATGTCATTAAACTAATGAATCATTAAATGCCATAAGTTTATGACTGTCCTTTAAAACTAATCCCATTTTATTGACAGGTAACCCATGTAAATAAGTTGTATGTAATAGTTAAGAGTATTCACTCTTCATATTTAACCATAGGCTTGCAGTATAGCTATACGCTCTTAGGTTTTGGAAAAGGTTTAATTGACCAATTAAACAACTCGACAATTTTGTTTAAGCAAGTAGGTCATACGTACTAACAAAAAAATCTTAATTTTTAATAATAATTTTAAGTTCGTAGACTCCATCCAAAGTATGTCGGGAGATATCTTCGCTATTCTCGATAAAACCGCCATTACATCCATAGAACTAAGTAAAACAGTTATTTCACAATTTTGGTATACAATACAGAATATTCATCTATCGTCATTCATTCTATTATTTGTTTTTTTTTCAGGTTAATCTTATTATAGAAACAGCGCCATCTAGATACGGAATTCGTTACTTGAAACAAGGCTTCTGAGCCGGCGAACACCCATGCTACACAGTACAAAGTTCAAAGTTGAGTCGCTGTTTGAGACCGTTGAAAATGTATAAATTCTCAATCTCTTCTATATTTCCCACTGTTTTAGTTACTTATATAGACTAAAATAGACTATCAGCAGATATTTTTAGTACTGATGGATTATGTGAAAATAAATAATTGTCTATCGTAAACTATTTATTGGAAGCTTATGTAGTCCAAGGAAAAGCGACCACGATGTGTTGAAGTGACTTTAGTTTAGTGACCCCAGCATCCATGTTAACCTTTATGTAAACACACAGATGGCGTAGTCAGTACCTACCAATCTTTATAAAAGAACTTCTTGGTAAGGAAATCTCGTAGGTAGCTATTTTCCTTGATTACATCGTTGTCTTTTCTTACATAGACAGGTAATCTTTCAGTTTACATGAGCTGATATAAGAAAAGAAACCTGAGTAAGTAACGGAGTGGTTTATAATTAAAATTAATAACATTAATACAATACCTCATACTTACCTGCTTAGTCATATTTTATGCAACAAATTCTTAAAGAATTAGTTTTGTAAGAAGCGTAAACATTGTCCTTTAATTTATTGAAATCTATTTTCGTAAGAGTAGTGTTTCTATTCCTAAATATTTATAAAATCAAGCTTATGCCCTTGGCATCACCCGCGTCAAGATCGGTCTTTTTGCCATGGGAACGCCATAACAGGTTAATGGTATGGTATCGTAATTGTTACTTCAGGTTATAATATCTGTGTACTAAACGTCCTCCAAATTAGTTTCTTTTTGTACATATAGTAAGATTATTTTGAATAATAATCATAATCATATTATTAGGAACTTAGTCAAGTGCCTAATTTCACCTCGTTAGGTAAGCTATCTTACATAATTCACTAGACATTCTAGACTAAATGCATATCTACTTTATAAGTGAGTACCTACATACATTTGGAATAGTAGCAACGAAAACGCTTGACGAATGTGGAATATTTCGCCAAAGTACTTTTACTGTGGCCTATGCCTGAGTTTGCTTATATTGAATAAACGTGAGTTGAATAGACAACTAGGGTTGTCGCGCTAGCCTGAATAATGTTTTATTTGAATCCCTTTTTTTCATCTGTGAATTCAAAATATTAATAATTTATTGAAATACAGCATATATTTAGCGCAAAATGTAATTTAAAAAAAAAAACTGTAAATATGTATGTTTTTATCAAAAAAAAAAGAATTTCTCTGTATTGATAATTTATTTCAATCAAAACAGCAAATATTTAGTTCAATATGTTTTTTAACTTGTATATAATTATGATATATAATTAAATTATGTATTTAATTAAAAAAATGGATACTCTAATTTGTTAACAAAATAATTTCAGTTATTTACTTACATATATAACTAGTGGCCCGTCCCAGCTTCGCACGGGTATATTAAGAACCGCACGTCCGATTTTGTGCAAACTTCACATAAAGCATCTACTAAATAGTTCGAACAAAGCCTAAATATTTGGTTTGGATAGGTGAGCCCGTTCTTGAGTTATAACATTACAACGAAAAGTGGCATTGATTTTTAAATATTAGATGTATATATTCATACAATTATTAGAAGGTACGAATACCAGTTTCTATATTTGCGCACTACAAATTGGAGGCGGAGTCCAGATCAACAAAAGATTAAAAAAAGAGACGGAGAGATGAACTGTCAATCACTGTTACAAAGGGGATAATCCCTCTATTGTTAAAAGATGTTTACCTACTGGTGTATAAATCCAGAAGTATTGGAACAGTTATCAGAGTATAGTAAATAACAATAGATATACATATTACTAATCACTTTGTTGACAGGATTCAGAAATATTTTTTTCTTTCTTAATTTGTTTGTTGTTTACCTTTAAGATAAAGGTCCGAAGTTGACACGATTTTTTTGTTGTTTTGTTACCTACTTGATAAGGCTTTTCTTTTGTTTTGATTTAAGAGATAAGTCGAAGTAATAACTTCAAAACAAAGTGAATTTGATCAATTGTTAGAAACAAAACAAATAATTCCCTTAATGTGTTTGTAGTTTACCTTTTAGAAGATACAGGTTCAAAGTTGATAGGTTATTTTTTGTTATTTTCTTACCTGATTAGGGTTTTCTTTTGTTTTGATTTAGGAGATAACTAAATATAATAGCTCTAAAATAACCTCGTAAATTGAAACTTATTTTGATGAATTGTCATAAAAAAAAAAACAAATAATTACATTTCCCGTAAACTGAAAATCAACTAACGACGTCTTCAACAGTAACAATAATAAATTGCTTAAGGAAACCGTAATTATAATTAATTTAATTGATCTAAAAATTTAATAAACATAGTTGATATGATTGTACTGGATGCAAGTGGCGGATTGCTGTTCGATGTGGCGATCTAAGAGAGAAGAATTTGTTCATGATTATGTACATTTTGTGAATGCCTTCCGGCTGATGGTGTAATAACTTTTATCTCAGATTTTCTGCTTCAACAACACCAAACTCAAATAAAATAAAAGTCCAAAAAAATATTCCCTAAAACTGAACACCTCGCAGCCCTACGCCGCAGCCGCCGCGAAAGATCATCAATCATCGCAGCAAGACAATCACAACCGGCGACACATCTGCCACGCTCGCACCGTACCGCGCCGCGTCACCGCCGCGGTGCAGCTCTGCATCGATACCGCTCGGTAATCTTCGTTAATCATCGGTAATTTTCGGATAAGATATGCACAAAGTTCTGAAGCGTTGATTGATTTTGATGCAGTGTTCTAGTTGGGAGTAGGTCATTATTTTTTCAATCTAGAAAGATGTCTGTGTTACTTTTTTACGCAAAAACAGAACAGATTTGAATTAAATATGGCAGATAGTTTATAGCCTCAGGTTGCCTATGTCTACTACAGTACTTAGTAAGTCTATATTAAAGTCACCAAATATAATAGTTTTGTGATTTTTGAGGAAAGAAAAATTCTGTTGCAACTTGCAAGTGGGATTCGAACCCGCGTCTTCTGGATTCTTTCCTCAAAAATCATGTTTAAGATGCGCGTCGCATGCGTTAATGCGTTTAAAAATAATTAATAATAGTTTTATGTTTGCCCTTTTCCAAATTTTGTGTGTAAATGTTAGGAAAGTCGCTTAGGTTCGTATTCGGAGGTTTATAAATTAAGCCTATGGTCACAGAGTGTTTTAATAAGTTTATCCATAAGAAATTATTACCACATGCATATTGCTCCTCCTTTAAATGAAATTTTAAGCTTTTGTGAATGTACATTGAAACACCACCACCTATAAAATCTTTCCTTAAATTAAATAAATGTATGTAGTTGGGTATATCCAGCATATCGGCATCAATTTTAGATTATATCCATTCGGTTAACAAGACAATGTGTATGTTAAGGTTAAAACTTTGTAAGATACACTTTAACTCATCGAGCTTACCTGGTTTTGCCAAACTACGCACAATCACATAAAACATTTTTAACGAGCCTGGAGATGTACCTACATATATTCTGGTAGGTATCTACATGTTGATAGGTTACATTATCTAATTCTGAAGTGTCGTAGCTGCTTTGTCCACGGATTTGTTTATGGAAAAGTTTTTTGCTGTATTTTTAATTATCTTATATAGGGTATCTTATGTAGGGTAGGGTTTTATAATCCTTCAGTCAGTTGAGTCACAAATAGATATTCCAGTAGATATTCACTGAAGTTACACAAAAGGTTCTTTCTTAGACCTTCAAAATGTTGTGCGACACAGAACGCTATTGTATACATATAATAATCTATTGTTCTTCTAGGGACGCTTCTGTACTGTTATTTTCTTGATAGTATTAAACATTTACAAAAAAGAATGAATTTATTTTAGAAAGCTTTATTTATCATGAATACAACGGTTTTCTTGATTCAGGATCTCGAAGACTCAATAGGTATTCTATTGATGTTTCCTAACCCACACAGGTGTGAACTGGCACATTATGTCTCTCCTTTCACCTATAATTTAATTATGGAAGTATACATTTCCATATCAAAACAAATCGATCCAGCCATTCTTGAATAATCAGGAAATATGACATAAAATATTGAGGGTTGCACTCGCTTTCTCCGGGATTTCATGAACATATATTGACTGAGAGCAGTGGTAGCCCAGTGGTATCGGCCTCGACTTACGAGTCGTAGGTTCGAACCCCGTCAGGCGCATTACTTTGTGTAATTTATTTCAACACCACTGCTCTCAAAACGGTGAAGGAAAACATCGTGAGGAAACCGGCATGTCCTAGAACCAAAAATTCGAAGACATGTGACATCTACCAATCCGCACTGGGCCCGCGTGGTAGATTATGGCCCACTCCCTCTCACAGAGAGGAGGCCTGTGTCCCAGCAGTGGGAACATTTATAGGCTGATGATTATGATGATGATGATATTGACGCGGTGACAATGGAACCATCTCAGGAGTATGTGCATTCGAAAAAAAAACAAATAGAAAATCACGAAAATACAAAACACTTCGAACATAACATTTGAAGTCAGTTAAAATCTCTTTCTAGCCTTAATATACAAAATAAAACATAAAACGTACCTTAGTTATTGTACCTCGCCATAAACCTAGTTTTAATAAAACAGCCAACTTGCACATCAACATAAACATTAATAAGGCCAACCCTTCGCTTTTAATCTCACATACACACCTTGTTATATTCTCGTAAAAAATCACTTTCCATATTTCACTAGTACAATATTGTAATATTGCGTGGGCCGCGTCTTAATAAACATTTTTTTTCTTCATATGAAAATGTCATTCGGGCGTCACGTGTGATTTTGATGAAAAAATATAAAAGAAATGATGGGATCGACGTCGAACCTCCTATCCGCTGCTTATTCTTTGTCTTTATAAGGGAATCCTTTATTTTATGTATGTGTGAGTTTTGCTAAGACTTTATGTGGGTGTGTATTTGTATAAATAGTTGACTTAAAAAATATTCCTTACATATCCAATTTAGATAGATAGATAGATAAAAGATTTATTTAGTGCAAAAGAGACACAAAAACAAATAGGTACATACAAGAAAAGAAAGTAACAAGAAAATAAATAATTAAAAAAATGACAGATAACAAAAAAAAAGAAGGATACCTACTGAGATTAACAACACAGTGAAAAAAATAAATAAATGTGCGGTGTGTGTCTCAGGATTGCACTAAATGGGTATCCAGCTCAGCATGTGTCAGGTAATATAATAGTAACATGACCTCATGGATGTTTCTGCTAAGATCCTGGCAAATTATTTCTGTTTTGGATTTACTCATTCCTACTTAGATCTAATTTAGTTACATCCAACAGTAAGTACCTAATCTGCTAGTTTTGTGTAGTTAATTACAGGGTGTAAGATGATTTAGTTTACTAATATTAAAGTAGTAGCCCAAAATCTGGATTGATGTCAATATTATCACCCCCATAGATAACTGATGTAATGTCGGTGTTTATCGTTACAGATATTAACGATATAACAGATATTAACGATGTAAGACACGTCATTTTATTATTGCAAATGAGCTAAAACTGACATACTATCTAAAAATTACAGTAAGTACTGGATCGTTATCTAGGACAGAGCCCTTATCACGAGTTTTCACTGTTTTACTTTACAGCGTCTTTCCACTATTTACAACGTTTCTTGTATGGAAAAATGGAACAGGCGCCTCTGGTGTACGAAGAAGGAACTGATTTTTTCCTTGAAATTTGTCAATTGATAATATCAAAGTTCCAGTTTACTTTACGTCAGAATAACTGAAAACTCATGATAAGGCCTGTGATAACCCTGCCAGTAATTCAATTACTCAGTACCACCAACAAAACTCATAGACAAAATCCCTAACATACCTACTAAAAGCCGCAGTATATTTGATTCCACAACCTCCACAGTAAGCCCAGTCTCCTATAATAAAGAACATCGCAGTATCCCGATTGCGTTTGACAAATGAGCGTCATTATTTGACAGACGGCAGATCGGGCGCGCACCGTCGACATGCTGTATCTTTTGTTTTATTAAAGTCACCCTACTTTGATGATATGAGGGATGATGGTACATGATGCGAGCTTGTAAGTATTATGAGCTAAGAACGTTTGGGATTTGTGGCCGTTTATGTACTATCTTTAGTTAAAAAAATATTTAGTGTTAGACGATCTATATGAGCACTAATACTTTTCATAATGCAACATCAGCTGGTGGACCAAGCTCTGCTCGAGAGCAAATTGAGGAAATCTATGAAATGAAACCCTTAATAAAAAAGAAAAAAATTGGATGAAACCTTAAAAACCAACTCGATCCATCAGGAACTAGTATTAGTGTAAACCTTCACATATTTTCGGAATGTTCCATTTTAACCTCAATATAAAATCATCCGAAACAACACTTACTTAATTGTATTTTATTGGAATATAAGTTTTGGGCATTTATTAGAAAAAAGTAAGTCGCCATAGCCAAGGTATAGATCGATTAATAAGATACATACACATTAAGGAATAAGTAAAATGTCCCTAATGCGATTATAATTGGTTTCATTGTAACTGATTATGTTAAAAATATCCTCTATGACAAATATCCATAAAAATGTAAAGAACTCAACAGGAAAAAACTCCTTTTTTAACTTGGTAAAATCATAAAATTAGTCTTCCAGCCCAGACTGGAGCGAAAGGGACTGTCAGACTAGTTCTGACTTAAATCCACGGTGTTCATTTAATAGCCATTTACGTTCCGGGGTCACAGTTTCCTGATAAGAAAGTCCCGCAACCCCGACAGGCTATTTGGACCTCTTTGGGGGCCCCGTCAAATTTAAGTCACAGTAGGTACTGACTTTTACTGCAACTTGAAACACTTCTCCTTGAATACAATTATCACAACACGCAAGCATAATAACTCATCAACCAACAAAACCTAATTGAAACATAAACCCCTATTAAGCATATTAATTAAGCTAAAACAACTACATAAAACCCTGAGAACGCAGCGTGAATTCATTACGGAATCGAATCATCGGCTGTCTATTACACCGAGGGTTGCCACAAAGTCGGATCGAGCGACAAAAGGAAACGCGAGCCCGCGGCGAAATCTCGCGAACCATAAATCATGGGACGACGGAAGCAACCCTAGCGCGATTCTCAAACGCTCAAGGGGTTCATTTTAATGCTCTGTTATATTTATCTGTTATTATTATTTTTAATAATGCGGTGGATTTAAACCGTGGAATTGGAGATTTGATTAAAATAATAGCAATAAGAGAAAAATAGATGCTACCTACAAAAATATCTACTTGTTTGGAATTAGATATAGGTACCCAAATCCTTAAATTATTATATTTTTGATTTTCCTTAAATTCTAATCTATAATTATTATTTTTTTGCATTGGCATTTTGATCATGTTAAAATATTGCTTATATACTAATGAATTCCAATAACATAATAGAGAATTCCCATGTAAATTGTCACGTAGACCTGCAAATATTGTTGGAATATTTAATGATTACCTCAATTTAACATTTTACGTAACTACAACTAATTATATTTTAATTGATAATAGTAACAAGCCTTTCATGGAAAGAAAGTAACAACACATAGCGCAAGAATAGTAGGTCGATTGAATAATCGATTCTATTACTACACCTTAAGGAATAAATTAACTGTCTTAAATGCGATTTTTTTTTTAATATCCTGCAGGACACATTGCACGTTTAATTTACGGCATGGTTGGCGCAGATGCCGAGCTAGCGACTGTTGCACAGAGTGTCGTGGGTTTGATACAAACATTTCTATGATCTGCAAGTGGTTGTTGCGGGTCTGGGTGTTGATGTATGCGAGTTTATATGTTTGTAAACGCACCCACGATACAGGAGAAATTCCTAGTATGGGGCAACGATTGAAAAAAAAATGGCTATTGGTATTTAATACCGATATTTAATACCGGTATTTAATAAAGAAAGTAACTCGATAAAATTTACAATTTTGATGACATAATTATGTGCAGCATCAAAAGCACTTGTGCCTCTATAAAGCTCTATTATAATTATATAAGACTTCTGGTCCATAATTTATTTTTAATTAAAATTCATGAACTTAGTCTTTTATGTTTCAGCTTTGGTTACCTATATCAGCCTCGCAAAAATATATTTATCAAGTAGTAGTAGTATTATCAGGGACAAAATCTTCTAATCTAAATAGACACATTTCCGAAATATGAGCTATCAGAATCTATTCACTATACGTTTATTATAACATTAGTTTTATTTTGTACCTAATTAAAAATATGGAGATAAAAATCTTCTTTAATATGTATACTTTTGATGATTCTGCTATGTTGCATGCTTTATCATCTATTTGAAATATGCCTGTCTGCATATTCAGTATGCAATTTATATTTAAAGATTTAATAATCAATAAACCCAAATTAAACATTTTTCGAAACCGTAGCATTTCGTTTTAATGAATATTAATCATTGGCATTCACAGAAAGAACCTAACTGCTCATAGCCAAGGAATGGATTGCATTAGTCATAATATTTTCGCATATTTAAAGAATAAATGAACTTGATTGCGTTCTTTATGTGACTGTAATTGTCTAATCGATGCCTAATTATGTTAAAAATATCCCTTTTACTAGTATCAATTAGAATTTTGCTCAACTCGAGCATCAATTAACACGACTATTTTTTATGCAATTAATAGATAATTATTAATTACAGTACAGTCATACGTTAGCAATTGCACGTGATCACGATTACGGTAAAAACCAGAATAATTTACTGATTAAGCTATATTTTTTTCTAAAACAAATTAACGTTGCACTACACAAAAATACTTAAGTGAAACTGTTGTATACGGGACATAAATCAAAAGCTTTACAAATAATCAAAATTTACTACTGCATATTAAACGTCGTTATTAAATAATATATAAGTCAAGTCTGGATTTGAAAATAATACCAATATCAAGTAAATGTTACATCAATAAGAAAACAACTCGATATAATTCACAAATTTGATGTCATATAGAGAGGATTATACCACCAGCTCATAAATATCTGACACTTGTTACATGCGTCAGGTGCATTATGATGAAACAACATTACGGTATTTAAGAAGATTAGGTTCGCTTAAAAAAACAAAAAAAAAATACAAATACAAAGTGTAGCATTCAATTTCTTAAAGCCGTTAGTAGGGTAATATTTTCATGCTTGAGTCAGTGAGAAAAGCTCAAAATCAAAATATGTATGATCTGCAAGTAGTTGTTCCGGGTCTGGGTGTTTGTGTATGTGAGTTTCTATGTTTGTAAAACACACCCACGATACAGGAAAAAATTCCTAGTGCGGGGCAACGGTTTAAAAAATAATGGAGTTGTTTTAAATTTCACTTAAACCTACACATAAAACATATGAAACGTCTGAAATTTGTTGCACCGTTCACGTTCATCATCGTTTCCTATAGAGAAGGACTTCTCAACTGTTCAAGTTATATATGAATAAATATGTCCTGGATTATTGCACAGAACCACATCCTTTTTTAGGGGCATCAGATACTTAAGACAATCCGGTTACTTTTGTATCATTAATGATAAAATAGGCAATATCCTTGGTCATACCATTGAAGATTTTGTTGCAATCACCATGCTAATAAAACTGACACCTGCGAAAGATATGGCCATTACAGAAGATGCTTCCTTTTATTAAAACCATAATTGCATCATTTCATTTGTTGACGACAGTCCTTCATCATCATCATCATCAGCCTTTAAATGTTCCCACTGCTGGGACACAGGCCTCCTCTCTGTGAGAGGGAGTGGGCCGTAATCTACCACGCGGGCCCAGTGCGGATTGGTAGATGTCACATGTCTTCGAATTTTTGGTTCTAGGACATGCCGGTTTCCTCACGATGTTTTCCTTCACCGTTTTGAGAGCAGTGGTGTTGAAATAAATTACACAAAGTAATGCGCCTGACTAGGTTCGAACCCACGACCTACAACTCGTAAGTCGAGGCCAATACCACTGGGCCACCACTGCTCACACACACAGACAGTCCTTACCCAACTAGCAAATCGAGGACTATATGAGACTTATATAAAGATATAAGTCGCGAAAAGGGCCCACTTTATAAGTGTACTTTTACTTATAGCGTATTTATATTAGACCATTTCATTGCCAATCGAAACATTTAGGCCGGAAACGCACAGGCCGGTGGCTTGCTTAGCGCCTAGAGCCTAGCGAGTCACCTTAGTATAACGAACGTTCGAAAATGTTCGTGAACGGCCGCATTGCGCGCTTGACACCTAGCTAATCGTCAAGCGCCGTTCACGAACATTTTCGATTGTTCGTAACTCGCTAGGCTCTAGGCGCTAAGCAAGCCACCGGCCTGTGCGTTTCTTACTGGTGGGAAAATACTTTCCAGTCTCTCATAATCATGCAAAATGTATTTGTCACACATTGACGCAACCTAACACACTCGTACCACTCTATAGAAATCCCGTATCGATGATTAGTATCCTTGTAAACCGTCGAGTGCTGAAAGCTCTTGATAAATAGTCAAACGCTGGCGATAGGCCAACCTCGCGGAATAATCAAATTTTGTACCCAACGCTGCCTCTGCACTGCCGTGTCTTTTATGGATTTTATTCCCCCTAACAAGATGCTAGAGGGTAACGTTGCGGTTGCTTGAATTAAATTGTCGTTGATAAACTCTTATGTGCTCTTTTACTTGAGAAGTGAAATACCAACGCAGGGCATGGAGGAAGAACAGAGTTGGGTGCTATGTTACTGCTTTGTTTATTCCTAAAGATACATTTTTCTTTCTTTTACACAAATGTTTTCCTGTATCATATGTGTGTGTGTTTACAAACATTTGATCTCACATACACAAACAGCCTGATCTAGAATCACTATCTGTAGCCCATATCAATATTTGTTAAGAGCTGGAAACGAAACCATAATACGTAGCGGAACAGCTTATCACTCAGCCACGGCGCCACATTCTTAGTATTTTGAGGATGACAAGTAAACAGAAGTGGTATATGTAGACATGTTCGTAATTATAATAATAATAATATTCCACAACTATCACACAACGCCATCTACTCCAAGCTAAGCAGAGGTTGTGTAATGGGTACTAGACAACTGATAAACATAAGTACTTATGTTTTTCTAAATACATAAATATTATAGATAAATTACACCCAGACACAGAACAAATGATCGTGCTCATCACACAAACATTTGTCCTGGGTGGGAATCGAATCCACGACCTCCGGCATAGCAGTCAGGGTCACTAACCACTAGACCAACAGGCCTGTCATAATATATTCGTAAAACCTGTCAGATTTATTCTTAACTAGCTGCTGCCCGCGACTTCGTACGCGGATTCTGTTGCTTATGCCAGCGGCACGGGGTCGTCAAAATCGAACATCTGATAAGTCTGATGTCCAATTTCAAGAGCCCGGGTAAAAAAATAAATGGGAGTTTTGGCCTGTAGAGTCAAATTTTTATTCATCATCTAAAATTAGTTCTAAACTGTTACCGCCTTTACTGCGTGGAGGTACTCCCAGCTTATGTTATTTTAAAATTATACCTACAGTGAAATTATTGATAGCTTTGATTTCCACATCAGGTGTTCCAGATCTTCAATTTTCTCATCACGCAGAACAACTCTTGCTAAGATGTCATTCCTATACTTATATGTAGCTGGGCTCTTGGTGTTCCACATCAGGTGTTCCAGTACTTCAATTTTATACGTCAACAGAGAGTGCTCATCAAGCTGAACAACTTTGCTAAGACGTCATTCCTATATGATTTTATAGTGTAGCTGGTATCTACGAGTTCCACATCAGGTGTTCCAGATCTTCAATTTTTATACATCAACAGAGAGTGCTCATCAGGCTGAACAACTTTGCTAAGACGTAATTCCTATATATGTTATGGTGTAGCTGGGCTCTTGGTGTTCTACATCAGGTGTTCCAGATCTTCAATTTTTATACGGAAACAGAGAGTGCTTATCAGGCTGAACAACTCTTGCTAAGACGTCATTACTGTATATGTTATAGTGTACCTGGGCTCTTGGTGTTCCACATCAGATGTTCCAGATCTTCAATTTTTATACGGCAATAGAGAGTGCTTATCAGGCTGAACAACTCTTGCTAAGACGTCATTACTGTATATGTTATAGTGTAGCTGGGCTCTTGGAGCTCCACATCAGGTGTTCCAGATCTTCAAATTTATTATCTCAGCAGAAAATGCTCATCACGTGGAACAATTTTTGTTTTGGCACCATTTTTGTATCTCTTATAGTTTAGCTGGTCTGTTGCAGTTCTGCACCAGGTGTTCAAGTTTTTAAGATAAATTATAGCCTATATGTTGGCCAGACTTAATACCTATACAACAAAAAAGAATCATTCAAATCCGTCCAGTACTTTTTGAGTTTATCCCGGACATACATACAGACAAACAGACAAACAGATAAACAGACAAACAGACAAAAATTCTAAAAACTATATTTTTGGCTTCGGTATCGATTGTAGATCACACCCCAAGTATTCTTTTAAAAAAATATTCAATGTACAGTTTTGACTTTCCTACCATTTTATTATATGTATAGATGATTCCAATTCGAGAATCCCACATTCAAACGAGATTTGAATTCCAATCAGACTTCCCGTCATTTTCCATATTCGAAGGTAATCGGAAATTGGACGGTGTTCCAACAAGACTATCTACATACGTCAATAGAGGCGACGTGTTTATTTTCAACAGAAGTTCACTGGGCCCGTGTTCGGGCTAACAATCTTTATAAATAAAGCGAGCCCATTGCCTATTCATGACCGGGCAGAATTCGCCCCCCTCCCCGCTGTCAGCTCACCCCCGTATCAAACAAGCCCCTTCATGTCAAATACTCCGCGCCCCGCGTCTGTCAAACTCTTCGCCAGCGTTTGACAGGGATCCTCCCTCGCTCGCGGGGAGGTGGAGTGCCACCTTTCACTGTTCTTCGATAAACCAATTCCAACCTTATTTATTCATATACACAGTTGGTTTTCAGTTGTTTTTTTTTCAGTTCCACCCGCGCTGTCACGAGTCTAGGTGCAGGCGCCACGTCGAATGATGGATGACGTCAGGGAAGGTCGGCAGCATCACGCGTCATTCATGTGTACACAGGCGTAAGGGATACGTTTTTCGCGTGACGATATAATATTGGTGATATGCAAATTTGCTGTCGGCTCGCGTCGAACTGACAACGATTGTATGTCTATAATAGTTGGACATAGTATCGGGTTTATTAGGGACAATTTTTCTTTATCAACTACGTAAGATGTTCGTTACTACGTTACGTGTTCTCTTTGTAGTTGTAATAAGGATCTTTAAGACAAAGTAGAATTAAAAGCTTTTAGAACTCAACATAGATACATCTAATAATTCCTCAAAAAAAAATGCAAGGCGGAAAAAAGGGAAAAATGTCACAGTCACAAAGTATAAAATGTCGTGACAAATGTTTGGAAAAACCAACGTATATTTTTATTTCCATTTACAATATTCCAGTGGATTTCAGGTCCATTACAAACTTAATCTAAATCACATTTAAAGCCCCATAAAAGCCAGCTTTTTAATTAATACCCAGCGTCTTCCAAATAGGTATATTATAAGTGTTTCTGCGGTTCAGTTAACAAGGCAGTGAGTCCCCCGTCTTGTTGCTCTAATGTATACTTTATGAAAATTAAATATTTCACTCCAGCCGGCGGTTCACGGAGTGGGGATTACAACAAATTTGCATTATTTAATGGATACCGTGCGTGAGGATTTGTCAACAACTTCACTTGTTTTGAACACGACTTCATGTTTCGGAGACTTTTGTTGATAAAATTGAATCTTGGTTAGGTGACGCAAAAATCTCTTGATCTTGTGAGTTATATCTGCAGGGATACGGAAAAGAAGGACATTCTAAACCAGACCGTACATATCATTGTTGTTACTCTTACGCAGCATTCAATGAAATCTTAAATATATACAGCTGGGACAGCGTCCAACAGTACACGGTAGCACATGACACTTGAGAACGAGACTATACAGTCTACAATCTCGTTCTCAAGTGTCATCTGTTCTTTTTCCTCCACACTTTTCATGTCAGCGTATAGCACTATCTTCATTGTTCTTCCGCTTTCAATTTTAAGTACTAAAGTTCTAGGTTTCATGTTTGCCAGCAAACTTGAACTTAGTTTCTCAAACAAACCGCTTGGCATTCCACATTTTTCCCTTCTTTATTTTTTTCATGAATAAAACAACAGATTTCTACTTCCGCCGGGTAACTTCTCCCTCCCACCTTCGATTTATTCGTTGGATAAAGAAAACTTCTTTTAAAAAATGTAGGTAAAGTTCCCTTTAATATTTTCCTTCTGTTAGATATCTCGCGGCCTGCCGTTCAAATTATGTGCATTTATAACTGTGTTTTTATTTTGTGTTTGAACGACAAAGTTTTTCCTTTGTTCAAGGTTAGTTTTGAACGTGACCAATTTTACGAAATGTGTATTTAGATCTCTACTTCGATAGCCTTGCCAACAGTAGGTCAGTAATAATAGTGGTATTTGAAATTTTAGAAGAAATTCACAAGATTGTAGATGTGTCTGTTGTTAAATTTAGAACCCGATTTATAGATTGACACAAGTGCATACAAATAAAAATTATAGAATAACTAACCAATAAGTTATTTAAAAAAAAAACTTAAAGAAATTTAAACACCTGTTAAATTATTTACAAAAAATCTTTTAGAATCTAAAATTTAAAATGCAAACTACTAACTAGCGAATAAACCAAACGTAAGTACATACGTATCTATTTATGAAGGATTATGTTCTCTCGACTCTCGATACAATCATCGATCTATCAAGCTCCGACATGAGTGACACTCGTTAGATAGAGAACGTTGCAATTTAAATTTAAATCCTAGGAAAGCCCACCCTCCCCTTTTCTAATGGATACACAATCGGTGATACACATCGCTTTTTAACTAACAAAGTGTTTTGGTTGTGTTTTGTTATTAGGAGTAAATAGGTAGGTACTTTAGTTTACCCGTGTAAGTTTCAAATAAAATAATGAAGTGTAAATTCAAATTCAAAAAATAATGAAGCGTTTTTCAATTGTTTTTTTTTTTTCATTGTTTGCAGCGTTATCATCACTCGCAGTAATTTAATTTATATTATTGGTAGATACTTATAGTTGCACCTTGGCGCTTGGTGACAACAAAATAATTAACAAATTAAAGTGATAGTAAAATTCAATTAGCAAAACAAAATCTACTGGAAAGTAAATGATATGATAAAAAATGTGTATTATCAGTAATAGTACCTAATCATTGCAGAATTACCGACAAATCCTACTTAATAAGCAAGTGACATTTACATTTTTTATTAATTGATTTATACTTACCCCTTCACTCGCCTTTTGCTTATAATTCTTACTAATTACTTCACAATTATGTCCATTGAATCATATGTCGCCAACCAAGTAATTGTAGTTACATGATTATGAGTATCTATAAAAATTATAGGAATACATACTTATTATTGATTTAAAAATCTAAAGAAACGAATTGGGTTCATGTGATTCAGGGAGAAATATCTTGCTGCATCTTTAATTATTGTAAAATAAATCAGAACAAAAAAACCTTCATTTAATTTCACAGAAAAAAAAAACTGCGCATTAAAAAAAAACTTGATCCCATCGATTTTTTTTCCATAGTGTCGGATCACGATTATAAATATTCATCGTGCAGTATTAGCATGCGGGGAGGACGTGGTACGCTGTCATTATTTCGCCATTTGGACGCAAAAACCTGCGCACCTTCGTTTCGCCTGCCTTGCTTGCGCGTTGTGTATTGTATTTTCTATGAGTCGACTGATATTTAAGAGAATATCATGTGTAGGTATATCGTGTTTGTGTGAACACGATTTTTTGTTCTTGTTTGGAGAAAATGTTTTTTTATAGCGAATTGTTATAAATAAGAAGCGTAATACTGTCTTAAATTGGATGAAGTCGTATTATAGCATTTTTTTTTAAATTTCTGGTTTTATCAAGTGGACCGTTTACGTAACACATACACACTCTCATTGTTATTTCCAAATATTTCTAATCAACAAAATAGATGTATAATGTTTTTTTATGCTGTCGAACAGTTGAATGTTGAAGCAAAACAATGTCCTTTAAAATCCTTCAGATTGTAAGAGAAAAATGTTCCCAATATTATACAATAATTGGAGTTCTAATATATTAAAATTTTACTTAAACTTAAAATGCACCAAAATGCAATTGTCCATGGTTAACCCTACAACTTTTACGGTACCCTTGAGAACCATCGCCGGTAGCGCCATCTGTCATGTTGAGCATGAATTACAGGCGCGATGAGGATACGTCAAGTGTCACGCATTCACCACGATACAATGATTAATTTGCCAGGAAACTGCATTTTATTCCTTTATTACGGAGTGTTTACAAAGATTTGGATTTAAATGTTAAAAATATGATGCATTAGATTAATGCTTATACTTGACAACTGGTCTGGTCATTCCAAGGGTCTTGCAAAAGATCTCAGATCTACAGCGTTCAGAGATTCTGAAACTATGACGTCAAGTGAAATAAGTAAAAAATAAACGAAAAAGAATAGTCAAGACAGTTTAGTAACCCTACATTTATAATTTGCATCCCACGATATTAACATTAACTCAGCAAAAAAAAACCCCGAAACAACTTAAAAATATAATTTCGAGGCAAGACTAAACTTACGAACAAAAGTGAATTTATAAAAGCAAACAAAAAAAAATCTTTAAACAACTCGGTTGAATTAATAAAAGATCCCCGATTCGAGGCCTGAGCAAAAGAAATTATAATCCTTTCTTTTAAAATGCAATGAGGTGGTTGTTAAAAACGTTTGCGGGGATATTTAAAATGCCGTCCCTTCCCTGGCAATTAGTGATGGCAGTGAAATTAAAACAATGAGAGTGGGGAGGCACGCAACCATTGTGGACGATGAATGGCCATGCTGGTTCTTTCAGGAGAACTTGTTATAGACACGGTTATTGCACCTTATTGTCTATTTGTTTTTTTTTCTTAATTTTTTGACATGACATGCAATTTTAATATGGTTATGTTGATATTTCTGTGTGGACAATCTTCTTTGTCTAATGGTTAGTGGTAGCGATACGGAAGTGATAAAATTCTGGTTACAATTTTCAAGTCGGGCAAAAAGTTGTTTTATTTTTCATCAGTTTTACCCCATCTGCTTCTTTTCGGAGATTACTTATAGGGATGATGATTCCGTATATTTTATGTATGTGAACCATCAATACTAGAGCTGACTTAAAAATGTAATATGTGAGGAAATTTTTTATGAGTTGCACAAAATATCTACAATTAATGAGAATAAGCATTAGATCTTGATTCGAATTAATCTCAAAATAATGCCCACATTTTAATACTCGATTTATAGTGGAAAGTTCAAGGGTAGCCAATTTTCCTCAATTTCCATGAAACCTAATCTACAAACCACGTAATCTTGAACGCTAATAACATCATAACAAGGTATTCCTCCATACCTACGACCTCCGTGCTCATATCTCGAGGGTCTATTCTCAAAGTTCGACATCGTGTTATCAGTCGACGACGGGTTTATGAGCAATCAGCTGCGGAGATAGCAGTCCTGACGTCACATCCGCTCTGCACCTCGACTCTGGACCAATCGTAGGAAGTGCCCGGAGATATTGTGTATTTTATATTTGTGTTGCGAAGGCGGAATATTTTAAATATACTGATACGTATGCCACTCTTGTGTAGTAAATATTTTACTGTGTGCAAGATACAATGAAAGCTTTTGAGTAGAATCAACTTCTGTTGTTTATAGATCGAAAGGAGCCTAAGAATAAATCTTCAAAACAAAAGCATAGGTACGACAATCGAGAAGAGAGGTAACGCCCTTCTTGGCTGAGTGTGAGTAATTGAAGACTTGGCCAATGTCTTAAATAACTTATCGTCAAAAGATTAGTGCACTAATATGTCCCACTTGAATAAATTATAAGAAATCCATCCACATTTTTTAAAAGTAATGAAAATTAAGGGCCCAAAATAGGTCCTTAAAGAACTCTGAACTTAACAGCGACAGCCTCGGATTCAAACCAGTTAATAATATATTTTACCAATTTATTTCGTAAATTATTATGTTTTGAAAAAATGCAGTTAATTAACACTTTCGAATGACTGTGTTAACATGTTTTCAATATTCGGAACCCTAATTACACAAGGATACTACTTAATTAAAGGATTAAAGGCATCTAATGAGGAGATACCTTACCTGGGGAAAGGGTAGTTCAAAACTAATTAGTGAATATCGTATAAAAAGGAAAAGGTTATTGCAAATACTTGTCATTCTATCCCAGTACTTATTACTGTTATCATGGCTTTCTACCAAAATACCAGTGAATATTACTATGGCGTGACTATGGATAATTATCCAGAACATTGTGCATATCCAAATGTATATTTTGACCAAAATCCTACAAATTATCAAGTAAGTGTCCCTTGCAACAAGGAAATAATAATTTTCCCTTTAACACAAATGTATTTATTATTTTTTCTTTGTTTTTGATTTTTTTAATGTTTTCTTTTTTGTCCATTTCAGTACACTCCAACTTCATCAGAACCAGTGTTTCCACGGGAGACAAGACCACACCTCAACCATAATTCTTTGGCTAAAAAGCATCGTGCTCAGATAACGAGTAAGTATTAATATTTCTGCTTTAAAAATTGTTACTACTTCATACTTTCTCTTTGTTCAAAAAGTTCTCTTAAACCAAAAGTGATATGGTTATTTGTTAAAATGTTTTTTTTTTTATATTCTTTCAGTTCTACCATCATCGAAGGGAAACTTCAAAGTTGAAGTGAAACGAAAGCGTACGCGCACCTACTTGACCACAAATCAAATAGAAGCTTTGGAAGAGATTTTCAAAAGTAAGCAGTACATCAATCGAGATGAGAGGCAACATATAGTGAACAGCTTACAGCTTGATGACAAAGTGGTCAAGATATGGTTCCAAAATCGGAGGATGAAATCCAAGAAGTCGCAAGATCAGGAGGAGCAAGAAGTAAGCAGCTCCACAGATGTCGCTCGTCTCGATTTTATAGAAGACAAAATCCGAGAGAAGACGAACCAAAATGGTTTTGTAACACTCGACGAAGGGGTTATGGAGAATTTGGCACATGTTATAGACGAGTATTTGACAAAAGATAATGAACATATCCCAGTTAAAGAAAGTCCGTTATATGAACCGATTTCTCCAGCCAGCTCCTATGAAAGTAACTCGGACGATAGCGATTTAAGTTTTAAACCGGTGGAACCTCGCGAGTGCCTTCAGAAACTCTTTGACATAAAAAGTATGTTATGGTTATAATTGTTTTAGTTTAATTTTTATGTGTTAGGAATTATTTTAATAGTGTATTTTATACTTTGTTAAAAATACAAATATTTTCGGTAGACACTCGTTAGGTTCCAATCGTTTCCAGCTGATATTCTCTGTTACTGTTATTAGAATTAGTGAAAAAAATCCAGTTATAAACGTTTGTAATTATTTTAATTTACATAGTTTTAAGCTTTATAAATTTTAACGCTTTGGGAATCATTTTAGTTTATTTAATGTTAATAATGTATTTAAACATATTATTTTAGATTTTAGTTGGCTTTAAAATAGTATAGGTAAATAATTTATTGTTAATTAAGTTTATTAATATATTATGTAGTTTGATCTAAATTAGAAATGTGTCGTTTAGTTTTATCTATTTAATTTTAATAATAGAATAAATTTAAAAAAAGTTCAAAGAGTCAACTTATATTATTTTATTCAATGTTATTGTCATAAAAATCAATGAAACTAATTTTATCTCTATGTAAGTGACAATTTTTGAAACATATTTAATGTTGATTAAAATAAAATTTATGAAAAAAAAAAATTGTTTTCATTTGTTGTGCTCTAATTCAATTCTGTAGAAACATTCTAAATGCACGTTGTTTGATCAGTAGTTAAACTAACTATTGTTAAAATCCCATATTTTACCGACCTACCCATATTATACGATTAAAAAACGTACTATTAACAAATGATCAAAAAAGGCGGCCTTATAAATAGAAAAAGCTTACTCGTAATATGCAAAATTTGTAAAATAAAGCATTAAACCAAAATGTAGTTATTACTAAAATATTTATACAGGGAGGTAAATACGAATTAAAAATAAAATACACTATTTAAATCACGTACAATTTATTTAAAAAAATATTAAAAACAAAGACATTTATACTTACTTTATTTCATAACTACCTTTTCCCAGCGGCTTCGCTCGCCCCCCCTTATCGCCTATGTCACTCAGGACCAAAGCAGCTTTCAACTGGTGAAAGAATTTTTAAAATCGGTCCAGTACTTTTTGAGTTAATCCATTACAAACAAACAAACAAAAATACAAAGTTTTCCTCTTTATAATATTAGTTGTAGATGTAGATAAAAATAGTAGATTATTAACCAAGGGGATAAAGCAGTGTCTTCTGTCGCGGGTGACGATTTAAATCGCGAGCGTAACGAAGGACTCGAGGTTTACTCCCGAGCGCAGCGAGGGTGTTAAAAACTTAAATCACGAGCGAAGCGAGGGATTTAAGATGAGTCCTGAGTGTAGCGAGGAATTTAAGTTCATCCAAGACTAAGACAGCTTTATCACCGAGGAAAATACTCTACTTTTCGTACCATTTGCGAAAAAATTAACACAATAATAATATGAGATAAGCATTCATTAAAAATAAAGACAATTACAATAAATTAAAATAAACTTATCGTAATATTTGAAGAAAATAAAAACGCGGCAAATTCCTAGACTAATATTTTTTTGTCGGAAAAGCAAAGGCATCAAGCTCATACGGCCTCGTCGGTTTTCGTAATTTTATTTTATAATCATAACTGCATAATAAAAGCGTATTCCTTTTTCAAAAAAGATGTATGATGCTTTATACAGGGTGTCCAGTAATGAATGGATAACCTTGGAATGGGTCATAGTAGAACTAAAGGTGATTCAGAAAAAAATACAAAAAAAAATCAATACCGAGTATTTCCTAAAATATGTCACTTTTAAGAATATTGAAAATTTTTGGTACCCTACTTTACATTCTTGCACACCACGACCACAAATTGATGAATTCCGTCATTTTTTTACTGTTAAAATAATCTACATTAACTGAGCTGAAAGATGAGCAATAAATAGTAACACTGTTAATACACGGCTTTTCAAAAAATTAACTCGAATTAGTGCTTTAGTGAAAACAATGAGAAAAAATTTCGTTATGACAAAGTTTAAGCAACCATAGCATGAAAAAAACATATGGCAACAACCGTGACCAATAATTTTAAAATAATGTACACTTAATGCAGATTTTGAAATGGTATTACTTATCATTGTACCTAATGTAAATAATGAATTATTGCTAATTGTGTTTGAAAGGAGAGAAAATTGCTGCTGATAAAAGTTTGAAATATTCAGGTATTCCAGGTAAAACCCACACATTTTAAGAATTTCACCGAAGTAAAATAAAGTCTCATCTTCTAGACGCTTCGAATGACACCTATTTCAAATCTGTTGGATACCTTCACCTAGGTTGATTAGCAAATTTCTCTCCTTTCAAACACAAATAGCAATTATTCATTATCTTCAATAGGTACAATGACGAAAAAAACGTATGGCAACCCAGGTGACCAGTAATTTTTAAATGATATGCACTTAATGCAGATTTCAAAATGGTATTATTCATCACTGTACCTATTGAAAATAATGAATAATTGCTATTTGTGTTTGAAAGGAGAGAAATTGGCTTACCTAACCTAACCTGGGTGAAGGTGGGTGAAGGTATCCAACAGATTTGAAATAGGTGTCATTCGAAGCGTCTAGAAGACGAGACTTTTTTTTCTTCGGTGAAATCCTTAAAATGTGTGGGGTTTACCTGGACTACCTGAATATTTCAAACTTTTCTCAGCAGCAATTTTCTCTCCTTTCAAACTCAATTAGCAATAATTCATTATTTACATTAGGTACAATGATAAGTAATACCTTTTTGAAATCTGCATTAAGTGCATATTATTTTAAAATTATGTGTCACCTGTGTTGCTATACGTTTTTTTCATGCTATGGTTGCTTAAACTTTGTCTCAATGAAAATTTTTCTCAATTTTTTCACTAAAGTACTAATTCGAGTTCATTTTTTAAAAAGCTGTTTAGTAGCAGTGTTACTATTTACTGCTCATCTATTAGCTCAGTTAATGTAGATTATTTTATCAATAAAAAAATGATGGAATTCATCAATTTGCGGTCGTGGTGTGCAAGAATGTAAAGTAGGGTACCAAAAATTTTCAATATTCTTAAAAGTGACATATCTTAGGAAATACTCGGTATTGATTTTTTATTGTATTTTTTTCTGAATCGCCTTTAGTTCTACTATGACCCATTCCAAGGTTATCCATTCATTACTGGACACCCTGTATACAAACTCAATGGTGTAAACACAGATGTAGTTCGGTAAGTATTCCAAATTTAAATCACATTCTCCCCCTAGAGGATGAATGAAATTCAGTACAATTTTCTTTCCCTGTTTTTAACAGAATGAAAATGACTATTGTTATGTTCGCTTTTTGAGGCATAGAATGTCACTTTTTTGAGCAAGTGGTACGAAAAATATATTATTTTTATTGTATTTAAGCTGGCACCAGTTTGTGATATATGGAAGAAATTGGGGGGAGATAGAATAGGCTACAACCAAAAGAGCTTTTGAGGTTTACAGCACCATATCATACCATGGCCCTTCCAGGAACGTATAAAGCATCTCTCTCATTCACTCATATAATTCATTATTCCAGAAACAAGATGATAAAAACACTAAAATAATTTTCCCAAGACATTCAATATTCTACCGCGTCATCGCGTCATCATGTCTCAACGCGATATCACATTGTGGAAGGTATTCATAAATTTTCTCGTACACAAATCTGGGTGTTCGTGGGTACTCGTGGATGCTCGTTATCTTTGTCTCGGCGGGCGGGGGGAGGGGGGGTGACGTTTAGTGACGTCATCATCTCACTGCTCACTGTCAAGCTCGATTGACATTGTTTTGTATCTTTACTGGTGTGTAGTGGGGGAGTGGTGTATTGGCTGAATGAAAATTTTATTTATTTTTATAACTAAGATCAGATATTTTATCTGTTAACCGATATTGTTTTTGTAGTAAAAGTTGCAAAATCGAAAAGTAAGAATTCAGTGCGAGAAATGTGTCTGGTTTGTAGGAGATTATCAACTAAAGAAACTGTATTAAGTTATGCTATGTTTCAAACGTAAGCTACCATTGTATTTTTTATTTGTTGTCAAATGATCCCATCAATATTAAAAATGCTTATGGCCAAGTTTTGTGTACATATCCACGTTGCACAAGCTAAAACACGCAACGCAGCGGAGCGTATGCTACACGCTTCGCAAAGAAGCGCATGCTGCGAGCTACACAACATAGCGCATACTACATGCTACGCAACGTAGCACGTGCTACGAGCTACACAACATAGTGTATGCTACGTGCTACGCAATGTAGCACATGCTACAAGCTATGTAACATAGCGCATGCTACAAGCTACGTAACATAGCGCATGCTACAAGCTACGTAACATAGCGCATGCTACAAGCTACGTAACATAGCGCATGCTACAAGCTACGTAACATAGCGCATGCTACAAGCTACGTAACATAGCGCATGCTACATGCTACGTAACATAGCGCATGCTACATGCTACTCATCGTAGCGCGTACTACACGCTGAACTACATGGTAACACATGTATTCATCTAAGTAATGTATTTTTCTATACATATTTTACTCATATCATCACAGTTTCGCAAACCACAATAAATCAAAATACTGAATCACCGTCTTGACTTATTCAAGGCAGAAAATCGCCACCCCGAATATTGTTATGTGTTAACTCTTTGAATTCCCACCGCATTCAGGCTTAGCGTGAACAGCGAATTTTAAGCACGTGATTTTTCTTCTGACGGTTTATAATCCGCATTTTGATTTAACTTATAAGGATGACAAATAAAATGCTTCGGCGTTTTTATCTGTTCCTATTCCTACACAACTACAAAGGCCTTCAAAGACTCTCATGAATGTTAAAATAAGTATTTTATCCATCCAATTTTTTTTTCATAATCATCAGAGATTTTAATAGAAATCATTTTACGCCAACACTCACCAGCCGTACAATAGTGCCCGTCTCGCCGGTACACCGACGAAGCGTATACACTGTGCAGTCATTTATCATGGTACACCCGTACACCGTGCAAGCGTTCTACTCGTAGACATTCCAATCGCAAGCTTACTATTATCTTTATCACGAAGTTCTGTAATTGGGGTTGATTTTCTTTAATATTAACCCGAAGTCCAAATTAACAAATAATTCCAACTTAAACTAATGTCTAAACAAATGCTTGAAATAAATGAATTCCAAATTTATTTTTGGGATAAGTTATAACAGTGTTATCAAAATATAATGCAATATTTTACGATGAGCTCTCTCTCACATTAGACGATAACGATACGACATCGGTAGTTTCATTGTCAGTGTCGTTTCATTACTGTAATCGTCTAATACAAAAACAATCAAAATAGATAACGATATTAGAAAAAAATATTTCTTTGCAATTCAATGTTCAACTGTGAACTATTAATCTATTACGTCTGAATATGTCTTTCGCGAAAGTATATTTGGAACTAGAGGCTAAAAGAATTATGGCTTCTTCGTAAATTGGCAAGAAGATATACACCGTTTTTTTTTTTGCGTGGTAAAATCATCAAATGAGTCCTCCCACCAAGGGCAGGGTGGACTCGTACTGACTAAAATCCTGAAGGAGACCGTAGATTTTAGCCCTTATGTTCCGGGGTCACGGTAATGAAACCCGATGACGACCCCGGCAGGCTTTGGCTCTCTAGATGGGGGGGGGACGTCATCATGCTGACACTCTTTGAGGTGCGCGTGGAACACAACGCGCAGTCGACCCGGGCATGGTCCATAGTCGGACAGCGAGTCGCCCAAGATATACACCATTGGGTAGATGGAATATAGGATGAGGCCTTTGCCATTAAGGGCTCAATAAAAAAAAAAGAAAAAAAAACGACTAGATGACAATACTTTTCAATCAATTACAAACAGCCTTGCTCTGTACCTAGTTATTATGGCTGGCCCCAGTACCATCCATTTATCATGAGAGTCGTGCCTTAGGGCGGGCAGACACACGACGGCCAGACTTGTATCTCAAAGTGGTACTATTTTTAAATGCCATATTTGTGTAATGCCTTGGACGTTGGTGTAGGCAGCTAAGTTTTCATATTATTTTCTTGTAGAAGCTCATGTTGTGTGAAAGTGCCTACAAAGAAAATATGGCTAGATTGATAGTCAGATGATTTGTCTTTCGATCAAATATTTAAATGTTTTATAAATATTATGCTGTATAATTCGATAACTTCCAAGATAGGTAGACGTGAAAGGAGAAGCTACGATCTAAAATCACTTACCATATCTTTTTTCGTGTTTTTGGTCGTTCTACTAATCAGTATTATAAAACCTGGGTTGTCTTCCGCTGTAAAAAAAAAGTCACACGAAGACCTACATCAAAGTCGATCTCGATGATAGTTATTATGTACTTAGACACATAATTGCAGATAACATATTTCAGTTATTATCTCGCACACATCGCTACCGTGTATGAAGTTATTTTCAAATCCGGCCATTTTGGCTAATGTTTTTACGGCTGACGTAACAACATGAAAACGTACATGCTTATTATAACAAAGACATTGAAATAATTGTTTTAATGGGCTACTATTAAATAAATTATTATGATATCTTCTTTTATTTAAAATAACATTACGGATAACAGAGTCTAGTTGCCCGATTGTTATTCGAGATTTTTATCGTAAAAGCACTGTATCATTGTGAGATAATAATGGCGGATGACAACGTATTATTCGCGGTTATTCATTCCCACGAAGGCCGGTTCGATTCAGGCAATCTCAGCGGGACTCCGAAAATTTTCCCGAAAGGGATCCGACTACAATTGGATTTTTGGTTACGAAACCGGAATAATACAATCGGGTATCGTCCTGAAATCTCTGATTTGAATCGTTTCAACGAGGCTTTGGTGTGGATTGGGGCCAGGAAGGTGTTATTCCCCGGTTTTGCTACGTCACGGTAGCGGGCGCCGCGGGCCTGACGCAGTGTTAGGCGGCCGCCTGTGAATAAGATATCTGTACCGACAAAATTGTGCTAATGTGTAGTTCTCACTCAATAACATGTGTGTGGAAAGGGGCGGGTAGACACATGACACCAAACATTTTCTAATATAGGCTGAAATTCCTTCCAAACATTTTGTGTGTGTTTTTCACCTTTTACTGAGCAAACAAGAGTGAAAAATCAGCTCATGCTAATATATTCGTTAGCATACCTATCTAAGACATATTTTAAGTTCATTTGAAAGGAAGTTTATCGCTTAGACATCCCTTACTTGCCTCCAGCAATTCAGCATTATAGAGAGGTATCAGATCAGTTTAGTTCAGTGCAGTTAAAAATCCGCAACTCCAATCCAAAAAACAACAAAAAACCTTTCAACAACAAAGTCTATATCACACTTTCCACATACTTACCGCGCAATAGAAAATATTCATAGATTACAATATTAAGCGCATTGTGTATCGCGTTTATCTGGCGCTCCACAATGGCGGCGCTCAAGTAGGATAACACGGCTTTGTGACGCTGTGTTGATTTCATATGCTGCTGTTACGTGCGAGGATTACAATGGAGTTTACTTGCTTTTGTATAGGTACTATGTGGAAATGTTAGGTAGTTTTCGTAAGAGAACGTTGTGTGAAGAAAAGACGGATGTGAAAAACACATGGGTTTGTTATGGTCTTAGGAAGTATAGACTTATACTGGTGGTCCAAGTGTCAACCAACACAGCCAGGCGCATTTATACTTTGTGCATTTTTTTATTGCATTGCCGCTGCGGTATTTCATTGCATACACTATTCTCAAAACGACGGAGGAAAAGATCGTTCAGAAACAGGAAATGCTAGAACAAAACAATCGAAAACATCAAAGAGGAGGCCTGGGAAAATGGTTATGCTTTGTGATGCATCGTACCAAATATTTACCTACCTGCCTACTTACCTCAGACTAGATAACAGCAGGACATCTCTGACGATACAAAGTATATCTGAACATAACATTCAAGCAAGAAACCTTTGACACGGGAACACAGCATGTCAATCACAATTTGGATATCTATCTGGTGTACCTACCAACTCTTAACCAGACATTTGTTCCATACCTACCTGTTTTTTAGTCAGATAAAGCTGATAAAACCTATTAGGTATACGCTATGTTTCTTAAATGTCACAAACACCATACCCGATATTTTCATCGAAACAAAATAAAGATATCTTTAAAGCTATTTTAGAAAGTATTTCCCATGAAACAGGCAAAAGAGCGTCGAATGAAATATTGCATAGAACCTCAATACCGTTAAAGGTATTCCATTATTCTCTTATGCTAGTACTCGTTGGGTTTGTAATGTTGCGCGGCTATGGTCAAAGTAAGGCGTGACCCCAGAGGCGTGAGAACTGCCCGGCGCCGCCCGCGTAGAGATGCATCCTCCCCCCCTGCCCCCCTAGGCCTCTATAACACTGCATAGAGTAGCAGCAGAAGACCTGCTTGAAAATAAAGACTACGCGTCTATTCCCATTTGTGGGGACTGGGGATGTGCTATCACAGAAAGCATCAAATTCGCAGATAATTTCCATCTGCAACAACCACTAACCAAGTTGTGATTTACAACTTTAGTGATGGCTATTTAGAGGAGGCACAAGAGAAGGGCTCATAGAAGTTATTGGAGCATACCTTTGCCCAGCAATGGGACAGGATATGCTTGATAAAAACAGGTATTTTAACAGCACGAGTGACAAGATAAAGTTCAGTTAAACTGATATGGGCGAGCAGACTGTCTGCGAATATCAGACACTGGCGTAACCGTGTTCACAATTTGTTTTCCTGTTTTTAAAAAAGGTTACCCTACTCTTTGAATATATCTTGTACAGTTCGATTCAAACTTAATGGCGGTTCGGAAGTTAGCTGCGAGTGCAGTTGCGCGCAGGTACAGTCAAGTTGACAACAATCATACACCGAGTCGCCCGAGTGCGAGTGAGACAGAGGGTGCGCGGGATGTGCCCCGCCCGTCTACTCTCCGCTGATACCCAAAATTGCGTTTTGCGCATCGGAATGCACGATGTTCCGAGCCGCCATTAAGTTTGAATCGTACTATATCACGGATGCCTTTACAAACATTTAATCTTACATACGCAAACAACCACTCCGGACAGCTACCTGTAGGCCATCAAATAACTGTTTCGTAGGACCCAACTCAGCACTACCTTACCGGCTCCAAGCAGCGCAGCATCCAATAGTTCAGCCACTACGGGAAACTTTAGGTCAGTTTAAGGTGTGGGTCTTCTGACGATTTCTACTTCGTGATCACAAAGCCTTGCGCCTCGTCTGACCTCAGCACCCCCCGCCCGCCTGGCCACTCCACTAGTCACGAATAATACAGTCCAGCGGTGAGCTGGGAAATCTTTAGTGTTATTGCACAAACACATGCAGCGGTGAGGTTTTCAAGGTGGTTGGGTAGATATAATCGTGAACAAATTGTTTTAGTAGACGTTGATAGTTGATAAGAATGGCTTGAATAGGGTGCTTTATGGAAAGTTGTAGTTAAAGATGTTGACGTCTTTGTAGATGATTTTCTGATTTCAAGAGTTTATGCTGTCATGATTTCTAACAAATTGTTAGAACTATGAGATCTTTACAATGTTCATTATTTGTTTTGAATTTCCGATAGGTTTAGGAATTTCAGGACCGATATCCGAGCGCCTATCAAGATCATGTAAGTATGTAAGTACTTTAATTCTATTATCCGTGGTCAAGACACTTGCAACAGTCTCCAAACGTCGGAAAATCAAAATAAATTATAGAAAATTCTGATAATATATAATATGAAAGCAGTTTCCATAAACCCCTGAAATGAAGCTGTTAAAATCATGTTTTCGCAGGAATTGTTTCATGAGCCAGAACAAGTGCAAATGTCGTTCTGCTGTCAATCTAGATGAGTTACTTTTAAAACAAAAATTAAATGGCAGGCAGCGGAGAAGTAAATAAACCATGACATATAATTGATGACCAAAATTTAGTACGACACGTCAAATTTAACGCATCACACACTACAGGAAATAGCGTCATCACCAGCTCACCGTCATCGCCGTCACCGCGGGGCACTATAGTAACAAATGGTCTCACCGTACCATACTAACCCTTCCGTGGCCGGCGTTTAATTCTATTAAACGTTGTCCGACCTCATTAGGCGCGGGTTAATGTTCGGACGCGCGACGCGTATTGATGAGTGGCATACGTCATCGTATCACCCTTTACGATTGTAGCCAGAATGGCTGGAGATCCAGGATTGGTTTTGAATCTGAAATTTGTAAGAAAAAGAACAATTTTAATATGTACAAATAAGTGGCTCGTTCATAATAGTTGGGCCACGAATGAAATAAATATTATGGTACCGCAAATATCCATTTTATAAGTAAAACTTGTCTGCCTGTCTGAAATTCTTTTTGCTCCTAACATCCATGTTAACTATGAAAAAAAGGGATAGCTTCAGACCAAACTTCGATAACATATCTACTTTAAACATTAAAAGACGAAGATATCAAAATAATCTGTGTGAAAGAAACATAGCTTTGTAACAGGGTTGTAACTGTAAAAAAACTGACTTAGGTTAAAGTACCAGCACAAAAAAAGGTTTAAATTTCGCATCTTTCTATTTTGCAGCATAGGGGAGGGTCTCATGTAAACTCGCTAGATAATAAATGATGCCTGCATTGTCCGTGTTTACACCTGACCTAATTATAACAATAATCTATCGGAGCTAAAATAGAAACACTTTATCATAACGTAATTTGCTATTCTTTCATTTCACCTGGTGTTTTTTTTTATCACGCTTTGATAGATCTGCAAAACATTCAATCACCCTAATTAGATGCTGGTTACTTATTTTTGAGCAATTCTTTAGATTGCTTTCTTTTTAAATATTTAAAAACATGATTGAAAAACTGAAAATCACTTTTAAAGAGAACAGTTTTCGTAATGGAACCAACAGAGAAACCGCATTGAAATAATTTCTTCTCTAAATTTTTTTTTAAGCTGAAGAACAGGTGATACATTTTTCTTGATTTCGAACTTAGTATTGAGCATGGAGGAGATTTAATACTACTCTTGCTTCATAATAACCATAAGCCGCTGAATTAAATACGAAAATCATCAGTACAATTTCAATAAAACATATTGTAACTTGGTACTAATAGTTTTTTTTTTTTTATCGTGGTAAAATCATCAAATGAGTCCTCCCACCCCGGGCAGGGCGGGAGGGACTGTCAGACTTGTACTGACTAAAATCCACGGTGTCCTTCGATAGCCCTTTATGTTCCGGGGTCACGGTAATGAGATAAGTCCCGCGACCCCGGCAGGCTTTGGCCCTCTAGAGAGGGGGCCCCGTCATTATGCTGACGCTCTTTGAGGCGCGCGTGGAACACAACGCGCCGTCAATGGTACTAATAGTTACAATAATTATAATAAAAATAATTACATATCACTCTTATAAGAAATTATTCTTAGTCCAGTTAACTGCAGAAAATTAACGAGGACACCAAAGTAGAAAACATTTCATTTATTAGGTATGTAAGTGTCACATTTAAAAAACCATAATATTCAAAGAATTGAGATCCCTATTCTCAAGACCTAACCTTTTTCATCAGAATGTCCCTGATCAGTAATTCTTTTACTAAATTAGCTGTTTTCTCGCACTAAAAATTTAACTTGTTTTCTAAAATTCAGAAAAAAACAGAAAAGATGCTTTTGATAATTTCGATTTGTCATACAAAATGTTTATACAATTTATTATTTAATGCGTTACTAAATAAATGGCCGGCAAGAAATCGTAACGAATTTATACACGCATGACGATACATCCGTATTACCAAAAAAATATATTAGTGCTTGGTTCCGTATAAATTAATTTCTTTAATAACTAAGTTCTATGGTGGATTTTTACCATCCAATTAATAATTTCGTGTTTTTTTTTTCTTTATGTTGCCGATTTGTACGTCTTATAAGAATGTTTCAGGATGTAATCTAAGTGGAATTAATAATAGGAATACGGAACCCTCAAGTTGTATACAGTGTATTAATGAAATTAGTGACGGTCTGTAGACAAATGTGTTACTTGACAGTCCACCTTTATATTACAGTATCATTTAATTCATGTTTTTATTACTTATTCCTTCGTTCCGTGTCGTGTCAATATTTTGTCACGACTCTCATTTGTGATGACGTATACTAATGACGTCATTAATATGTTTCTAACGAAATTAACAAACCGCCGCAGGGCTTTTGATGTGCTTTATCTGTGCTCGTAAATTAACTGAGTAGTATATGTTGATGAAACAACAATAATGCATACTACGGTGAATAGGGGATCTAAAAAGGACGCTGTAAAAGAAGCATAATTTATGAATTACAATATGTAAAATAGAATATTGCACTATATTCCTCGTGCCATAAAGATGATAATCAGATAAAGAATAATTTCATCGCAATTCTAAAAATTAGTGAAATGTTGGTAAGGCACAGTATGCCTTTACCGAAGTCTACGGGGATATCCAGCGTGATTTTATATATTTTATTTTATAATGTAAAACAAGCGATAAAATCCCCCAACACGTGTTCGTGTTATCTCTATATCAAACACCGATAACAATCATGTACCACGGCAGTAAAATTAAACAAAATGAAACAACTTTTAATGATTTCAAAAGAAATTCCCAACCTTACCCATTTAATACGCCAAACGTAAGTTCAGGTAATGGACAAAGATTTCTGATCGAATTTCGGATAGGTTCGTTCTTTAGGTTGGAACGACCAAGCACCGAACAATGTTTTAATTGTAATCGCACGCCACGCCTCACCGTCACGCGAGATCGCGTTTGGCACCACTACCTAAAATATATCCCTACCAACAAAAACCACTGTTCAGATATCGTGATAAACTAGTTCTACACGAAACTCCCCACAATCGAATAAGAATTACAATTCAACTCGAATAATTATATCAATTATCTCGGCCGTATCGATCTCCCACCCTATTGGAGTCGAGTCGACCAATCGCAGCGATCGATAACCGATTCCAATTGATAACACAAATAGTCACTAGCATTCCACCTGCTATAAATTTTATTTCGTCTCAGACAAAAAATGTATAATTTCCTTGCGGCCAATAGGAAAAAGTTTATTAAAGCTGGTCTAAAAAAAGACAAAAAAATCGTGTCGGCCGCATGCAGCCGCTGGGGGCGGATCGAATGTTCACCGCGGCTCGGTTTCAACTATAACCTGTTTTTTGTTGTTTTAAATAAATGTTACCGTATACATAAAATACACTTTTTAAGACTAGATTTTGTTTATAATTTTCAAAGCTGAAATAACTGTAACATGATTAAATGTGTTTTTAGCATAGTATACAAAACTCAAAATGCATTATAAAACTAATTCCACCACAACCAAAGAATACTCTATTGATAGGTGCAAACTCTGCATCAGCTGTTGTACTTAAATCCTTATGTCTGAAAATTGGACGTTTGTATATTAAAAGTCAGAAAGAACTTCGATTACTGTTTCTATTTATATCTTCCGAGTATTTCCACTTGGTCTCCTGAGGGGCTATACATAATTTACCAATTAGATCGATAACCGGACGGCCCATTACACTAGGGCTGACAGGAATCTAGCCCGCTTCGGGTAAAGACTGATGGTAGAAAATTATAGATAATTGACCGATTACAGCGGCCCTAAGGCGGCACGATCGCTTCGGGACGCAATGTACTGATTATAAATGGGACCAGACATATAATAGCATCGATTTCGATTCAGCGATGCTTATTATATTAAGTGGGGACCGAATACGAGTTTGGTGACGGGGTAATCGTCAGTAATCACAGTGAGGAACAACAGCTACGTGTTCTCAGGCGTTTCACCTATCATTTTGTAAATGGTCGCGTCATTCGCTGTTATGTGGTGTTTATTGGTTGACGTGTAGATATTAAAATAAAATAACATCGATCATGTGCATTATGTATCAGGAATAAGTAAATAACGGGTTTATGAGGACGTAATAAATGTATATCGGTGGAACTGTAGGTACTGTGTGTTATAATTCGACATAGATATATTATGATTCTATTAAAGCATATTTTATCGGCTCTTTTATTGACTAATTTGTTCGAATTATTTATTAAAAAATGTGTTTTTGTTACTCGTCACTCTTAATATTCCAAAAAAATAATCGACCTCAAAAGCCCACTTTACATTAATCGATTAGTGATAGGACAACAACGTTTTTGTATGAACCAAACCGTTTAAAGGTTACGGTCATCTTATTAAATAAAAAAAAACCTTCGCCGAAGCCTTGATAAAACATAATACAGTAGAAAAAAACAGCCTTTTAAAAGCTCCTTTAATATAGTTGGGCAGATAACCAGCGTCCCCGAAGGGTCATCCCTTTATTTCTGCTACAATCGCTGGGAAATTGATATTGATGTGGAAAGGGCAGGTTTTCCATAAAAATAGGGTTTATTTGAATAAAGGATGGCCGGTCGGTACGGGCTTTGACGTGTGATGGTCCGGGTACTTTATAAGATTGTCGGGTACCCTCCAAGCTGGTGATGCATGGGCCAGCCTTGTTACAAATATCGACGATGACGGAACTATAACCTATATCTTCAATCATGTTAGTCTTGAAATTGGGTTGGCTTATAGTAGGATATAAGGTAACAGATTGTTTTAAGGCCCTGAATGTTCTTTTCGCCTTGGCAGGTTATTTATTACTTCATAAATATGAGTCTTACTTGATCGCTCGAAATATTTGTCATCTCTAATTAGAATCTAGCTTATGTTATTGTGACAATCAATTAATTATCTAAGTGATCATTTTTTCAATTTATGTAATCTCTACAAAGGTCACAAAATATTATTAGATCTTATAATGTTACTACTAAGGTTCAAAACACAAAAAACCCTATAAACCAAGCGACATCGGCACAAATGACACAAGAAGATGAAACACAAACGCACACAGAGGGACCTAATGAACTCCCAAATGGACAGAAATCCACGAAAATAAAAATATTGACGGGAACGGAAGATATATCGGGGAATAATAGGCGTGACATTACAGACGAGCACCCCCGGGAATCGAACCCGGGACACATGGCAATCTTGCACTGACCGGGCCCGAAGCCGAGTTAGTTTTACCCCATTTCACGGAACTTTTGTTATGGTTCAAACTTATAACTGACGGTATTTTAATACAATCATTTGATTGGTCCTTTGAACGCTAGCTTACTATTAAAGTAATTAACTTCATTTTTGAGGGCAAAAAATCAATATGATACGAATTAATTCAAGGTTTGAATCTAATAAACTCACATTCGTTACGGAGCAATCAAGTCTGATATGAAACAATGGATTCGTGAAATATAAAACATACCTAACTCAAACTCCAACATATTTATTCGTTCCGAAATAAAAATACGCTTTATTTTTAGTGGGTCATCTAGCGTATATTTATGTTGACAGCGACATTCAAGATTTTTGTTCAAAAACCATCTCCTAAAAAGCTTTCCTCAACTGACCTAATTTAAAAGCTCTCCGTACCAGCTATTTAAACTTTCAACGCTTTTAAAATTGTTAGCATAATAACATGATTCACTATAGAGCGTTTACACAATATCTTTAGTGAATAGTCTAAAGTTTAAACGACCGAATTTAGAAGGTCCTTTGTGTAAACCAATAGCGGTGACTATGAAAAGGATATGCGTGTCAGCAGACGTGTTTGTCAATACAGCCACTATGCAGTAGCATAGCAGTAGTACGATGGGGAAAACGAGCTTTTTGAAATAATAAAAAAGGCGCTTAGTAGGGTATCACTGACTAAAACCCGTTTGGTTGATCTACATAGTTTATTGGCATCCACCAGCTTATAGTATTTTACAAACTGGTGGATGACACATACTAATTACAATACCAGTTTATAGAGTTCAAGGATATAAACGCAAACAAATGGTAACCTAGCGTTTTCACTCGTTGACACAAAATGGAGTCTTTTTAAAGTAAACCCAAAGTTGTGTTGTACAATATCACCTTAGCTAACACGTAATGTTGAAGAAACAGATCGAATTAGTCAGTGCATTAAATATTAAAAAAAAACTTGAGAGGTGTCAAGGGACACCCGGATGGAACGAAGTTACTGTATACACTCAACAAAAATAATCGTCGCGACACCACACTGTTCAATGCGAAATAGAAAGACGAAACGAAAATATCTGGCTTGCTTTCTATAAGAGAGAGAGAGAGAGAGAGACAGACAGAGAAACATGCGCACGCCACACGGCTTACAATAGCTTACTATAGCAAAAAGTGTCGTTACAACTTTTCGTCTTAATTTTTTCCGTCTTTCGCAACGCGCGATAAGGAACTTCGTTCCAACATTGTGAGTTTTGAATTGATGTTCTGAATACGTGGTACTTAACTGCTACTTTTCATAACACAGCTAGGTAAATTATATTTATGTGCATTGAACCTACGTGCATTTTTCTTTATCGTGGCATGGGGAACAAAACTCGTGTTTGCGGGGGGTCTGCCATTGACGCTGATCGCTCAATTCTGTCTAAATACAAATAAAACATAAAATTATGAGTAGGTATTACAGCATATTCGGCTTCCTTTTACATTTATTAAATACTGCATGTAGTCTTACAAAAAAATCCTTTTAAACTGCAAAACTGCAACTACAACTATTTTATTGGGCCCGCGTGGTGGAGTATGGCCATCTCCCCCCTCTCACATAGAGAAAGCCTGTGTCCCAGCTGTGGGAAAATTATAGGCTGGTGATCTACGTATGTTTTATTGAAAACTTGACAATTTTCCTGAAAAAAATATGGACAAGTTCTTTATCATTTCCTTGTAATAAATAACTGTAATTCAGTCTTAATGATGTTTATACTCACAATATTTTCAAATAATTACAGCACTCTAACTTTCTTTGAAGTAAATATTGGATTGTGTAGGTGTGTTCTTATTGGAATGGTAAAACAAACATAAGCAATGATTTAGTCATAAAAAAGTTGGAGTGGCCTGAAAATAAGTTATCATAATTATGCCACTGTCCTACTTAGCGTCTTATTTACTTACACTCAGACATATCTAAACAAAGCCATAATTTTCTTCAATGATTTCTTTATTTTATGACTTCAAACACTCAATTTATGATCGAATTATTTTAATGGAAACTAAAAACGGAAGTATTTTTTCCAAGACGATATTTTAGGAAACTCATAGGAATTGGACACTTATGCAAAACGTTACAAAATAAGCCCCTCATATCATTAACATGGCGCTTACTTTGCAGTGACTTACACAACCTGAAAGAGACTCTAAATTGCACATTTTAAGTTTGTAATTAGAGGTTCAGTGTTCTAGAACAAGAGCAAAGAATTGACATGTACACCGCAGTTCAATTAGGGTAATGGGGTAGGGCTCGAAGGGATTAAATTAATTAGTAAGAAAGTTTCGCTCCATTTCGTGACGCCGCCTTTGTTTGCCGCCCTGTCTTGGATTTTTGTTTTCTGTACTAAGCAAATTAGATACATCGCTATATCAAGAATTGAGTGAACGATAACTTTCGTTCAGAAAGCTCTTAGAATAACATTTTCTGATAGATGTGGAATTAAATATCAAGAAACCTGTTTGAATTAAGTACGAAACTGAACTTGATTTTCGTCAGCCTGCTGAAAGTGGTAGCAAAAAGATAGATCAAAATGTTAAAAGTAGGAAAGACACCGATAAAAGATGTTGAATATAATAATATGTAATTCGTGCTTAAGATAATACTTACGTATAGTTAGTTAGCTTTTACATGTTTGGAACATCATCCATGAACCCCGAACCCCATAAACAAAATAGGCTCTCAGGCTTAATTGAATAAAAATCAACATGTTTCTACAGTTGCCCTTTGCGTTCTAGAGACGCTTTTTAAGACAGTTCTGCAGCCCTCAGCTGATTACTCGTAATATACCATCTGAAAAAACTGCAATCTTATCAGGATTGGTTCCAAGTTAGTTCAGCCGAAAACACATTTTACATAAATTTTCCAGAAAAGCATAAAATTCTAAACAGATTTACTCCTATTAGATCTTTCTACGTACACCCAAAATTCATGTTCACATTATCCAAAACACAAAACGTTTTAAACGAGCACTCGGCGCTCGTAACACCTAATTAACGATATTAAAATACGTCTAAAACCGCAAAGGAGCGTCACAAACATTGCATTCGCACATTGTTGGCTATAAAACGCAAACGTTACCCTCCTTATTTATCCGAGTGGGAATTTTAAATTAACTGTGTGGAGCAACCCTGGGCCGTAAGCGGCCGCTGCCCTGGAGAATGGCGCCCGCCGACCCGAAGAGCGAATTGTTCCATTTATGACCTGCTGTAAAGATGTTTCAAAAATATTAAGAATTCTTAAAGTTTAAATTTTTTGTGTTTAAAGGATAATATTCTGAATGACCAAAATAAAGCTACTGAAGACCCCATCCGTGAAGGACTCAATTTTTTAATAAAATCGTTTATTTCGGCCTTTATAACCATACAAAGTTATGTAACAAAAAACCACACATCATTATAAAAATTTAAATCATTTTGAAATAGATGAACGGATTCCCTGAGTATTAGTTAAATTTCTAGGAAATTAAAATTATTTTATCGGGCAAGTAAATCTAGAGAATAATGACAAAAATGCACTAACTCTCTAAACATTTGCTACTCCTGAAACTTCTGATAAAAATCTACTCCCACAAAAACTACCATAAAATCCTTTTAATCCTTTTATAATCTCTCTAAAGTCCTATAAGGTTCTACCGAAATATTTGCTCCCATTAAACATCAAGGGGTGACACAAGGGTCCCGTGTAGATCACGCTGATATTTTACACGGAGGCCATTATGTCGCGTTCTTGTAAACAGCTCGCGACCACTTGTCGCTGATATATCTTCGCTCACCGTATTAAAGTTTGATCGCAAGTGCGTACTCGCCCTTACACCGGTTATGGAGATATTTATGCCCGTATCGTAAATTAGTGGGTACGCAAATCGGTAAATAAGTAAATAATTACTGCAGCCTCGTAGTATGGCGTATGGAATAAGTTGGCTATTCGCTCGGGAATAAGTTTATCATCAATCATGTGTAAAATAGCTTTAGTATCGAAGCTTAAGATAGTTTGGTCTTGACATTCTTTGCTTTTTTTCCCAAGTTTTAACTGAGAGAAGTTTTAACAGCGAAAGCGAAGCTAAGCTTTTGCAAATAACAATAAAATTGAAAAATGTTAAATGTACCTATTTCATCAACGCAGTATTTTAGACGTGTGCTTTGGCTGCTGAAAGAAACTGTTAGAAGGTAGATACTACTTATATCAGTTTATCAGCCTATTTTGTTTTCAATACATGCACATATCTCCTCTCTAGAAAAGAATGCCGTCGTTCATCCGTCAGCCTTTCTTCCAGTGTTTACGGTCAAAAAGTAGTGGGAGAAGGGAAAGTATGAGACTGGACATCATGCTAAATAACTACCGTTTTTATATACAACTATTAATTTAGAGTAAATTATAAACAACAAACAGCACAGAAAACTATAGATAATGCGAACCGCAACCCTTCCTATGTTCCGCAACACTGCGCAATACGGAACTGTGACATCAACTGTAAACACACGTCAAAGAAGAGAGTGTTCCAGGGAAATCAATGATCCATTTTATTGAGTAGCAAGAGTTATGCAACGGGAGAGGGCGCGCTCCTATCAATCATTGGAGGATTTTTTTGAATTTAATAAAATAAAATTTGTATTTTGTCATCGACGCGAGGGAGCGTTTTGTTGCAGGGATGGACTTAGGACGTAAGATTTTTAGGTTTTTTGTTTGTTTTTTTTTTTAATAGTCTTAATATTGCTTTGCAGATGGTTGTATTCCGTTTATTGAATTTTATCCTTTTTTTTGGCGTGGCAAAATCATCAAATGAGTCCGCAATGTGTTTACTCTTGTCCTCAATGCAACCGAGAAGCAAAGAAGAAACATTTATGATCCAGAAAGAACTGGAACTCCTGCGCACCGACGAATTTTAATGAATAAAACAGCTACCAAAATTCATAATTTTCAGGTCATGTCCATTCATTCACAATTTCCCAATAGGTACCTTACATATTACCAATAACTTGATCTTGAACTAAAATAAAATAATTCTACCAACCCAAGTCCGTCCCTCGCCACCGTCAGGAGTTGGCGCGGCGGCAATGCAGCGCATCTGTTACCGCGCGCCCCCCGCCCCGCACTTCACCCGCGACTCTTGCAGCACCCTGCAACTATACGTGTGTTGTACACCTTCGAGATTTGTCAGACAGACGTAGACGAGGTGGATAGTTAAAAGATTTGGGTATCTATAGTACGTTTAGGTATTGCTAGGTGTGCCTTAAGTCAGTACGTGTAGAACGCTTGTATCCTACATTTAAGAGTAGGTCTTCGGCTTTCGAGATTTGGAATACATAATTAGGTAGAGGTGGAAGAAAGTGTTAAGATTTGTTGACAATGGGCTCTTTCTTGTCGAATCGGTCAGTGAACACGAAACTTAGAGGAATTTGGAAGAATATAGGAAAGACCTTTGCTAAACACTGAGACAGTACCTAAGTACTGATTATTGTCCCATTTAGGAAGAGTGAACAGATAGAGGAAGCGCAGGTTAAATCGCTTTGATGATGCGTAAAGTTGCCTATAACATATTATCATTTCACTGTACTTATATCATTTTATTTATCAGAATGGCAGATACAAACCGTTTTTTACAGAGAAAAATATCGTAAATTTGTAAAATAATATCTATCAACAAAGGATTATCCTACAACACTCAAACAAGCACCCAGATTAAATTCACCAAAGACACTTCATCTTCGTAATACATGCAATACCTGGAGTTTATTGCGCCAGGCGAAGTGATGTCCAAATGTACGGGCCGTAAAGACGGTATTCGTTTCATACACATCGCACCTGCGGCGTCTGCATTTTATGAAAATACTGGCTTGTACTAGTACGTATAGGCGAGTATTCGTACTTGATATATTCTTAGTACTGTATGTTGCCTCACATAACTTCTTTTGAAACAAGTATTTGTATTGAAGATAAGATTCCGTTTTGTTGTGAGGTATTAAATTGATAAAATAATACCTCCCGCCCTATGTGTTCGGAACTATGTTAGGATAAATGCTCGATGAATTGAATGTTAGGTACTACAAGTCTCACGAACAGTCTAAATGGATCGAAACATTGAGCTGAATATTGTCAAACAAAAAGAAAAACACTTGTAACATTATCAGCTTATAATGTTCCCACTGCTGGGGCACTGGCCTCCTCTCTCTGTGACGTTTTATGAGCAGTGGTGATGACATTACACAAAGTAATGCGCCAGGCTTAGTTCGAACCCACGACCTACAACTTGTAAGTTTTGGCCCTTATCCTCTAAATAACCACCACCACTGGAAACACAGAACATAGAACATTACATCAAATCTTGAATTTAACCCACTAGTGGTCTAAATTCTACCCTATTTGTTCGATTCCTGCTTGCAGCCGGTTTTTTCTTTCGGGAAAAAAAGCTCAACCCTCTATAACTTTCTAATTTTTCAGGTAACTAGCAATCAATAGTACAAAGTGGATCGTTTTGTACGTACTAAGTATGTCTATAGTAATACATGTTTCATAGCTCGAATGACTCATAAAAGTAATTTAAAGTGTATTTGCATCGTAATTATTTTTATTCAGTGGCATGAATTCATCAGATACTGAAAGTAATATGGCTAGATTGTGTGATTGCTTTTACGATTTCAAAGAAACAACCATAATGAAAGCGTGCACTACTGTTATTATGCGAGTAAGTAATGGAAAAATACACTTTCTTTTCTTATCTAAATTGACTTTATGAAGTCTTATTTTCTAAAAGGAGCTCCTTCTGTGAAGAGGAGGAGGAAGGAGGAGCTCTTTCTTGGAGGAGCTCGAGATAACTCGTGATTAATAACAGCCGTACAGGTTGATCTTTAAGGTTAAGCTGCGCTTGCCGAGTTTGGTCAGTGGATGTGTATGATCGTATATCATACTTATAGCGAGCTTCCTCCGTGCCTCTGAAAACAAGTAAAGCCGTTGGCCCGGGCTGTCATTTGTAGATCTTTGACAGTCGTTACAGTTTCTCAGAACTTACCAAGGGGTATCGTATCGGTCGCGGGACTTATCTCATTACTGTGACCCTGGAATGTAAAGGGCTAATGAAGGACACCGTGGTAGTACAAATCTGAGAGTACCTCCCGCCCTGCCCTGGGTGGGAGGACTCATTTGATGACTTTACCACTCCAGCTACTAGGCTGTGGAAGTCAGTAAAGCATGTAAAATACTGACCCATATTTTCTAAAGATGTAATGTCTCACAACATAGAAACTGTTCGCTGTTTCCTTCAACCAAATATTTGGCATCACTATTATTGTTTTCTGTTTTAAAAGAAAGACGTTTCCCCACTAAAGATTACGTACTCCCGTATCGTGGATGCGTTTCCATACATTTAGGCCCGTATTACAGAAAATCTCTCAAGACAGCGTTACTTAAGACTAGTAGGTAACAAAAATCAAATGACAACCAATCAAATGACTTGAAACTAATTTTAAGTAATGCTTGAGTTTTGAGTGATGTTTTGTAATACGAAACTTAAATAATAACACATACACATTACACAATCACCCAGACTTGGATCACTTATCACAGATGCTTGCTCCATAAAAATGTGGTCAAACAAAAATATCAATTCCGGGAATCGAGCTCGCGACACGTAGGTCGACCACCACCAGTCGATTACTCAACTACGCCAACTGTGCCGTCAATCTTATCTTCTTAACTGAAATAAATGAATCTTCTTGAAAATTAATGACTTTTAACTGCTACCATCTCAACAACACATCTTTAATTAAACTGCGGTATTTAACTTTTAATGTTAATTAAAATTATGCATACACAACAATTTGCGTATCCGAACACAATCGTTGTAAGAACGTTGCAGCCCCCGTAGATATTATCAGACGAACAATAACTAATATGAACGTATCTGCGCGTGCACATCGGAGTCTTATGCACAATGGAATATTACGTCAACGAAAGCAGGTAGAAGCAGGAAATTTTTGTGTAGAATATAAGGCAACATCTTCAGAAGAACTGGCAGTTCAAAGAAAAATAAATGAAGTTATGACGCTTACTGACACCGAAGAGATTAAAATATAAAACCTTGCATATCCCGAAAAAACCTCATATGTCGCGTGACGGGTTTGGACGATGCGACTTGAAGAAAAATGTGATCCGATTGTTATCATTTTCTTAGTACAATTTCCAAGATTCTTCTCATTGACTTCTCCAAGTCATTTACTTAGCTCTTGCGAGACAGTTTCCTTATTTAGGTACACCACTAGAAATACTTCAATACAAAACGTTCTCATATGACAATCGACTTATAACAAGCTCTAATCTACCGTGTTTATAAGAATTATTCCCATTGAATCCCATTTTTGGATACTATTTTTTAGGTATTCCCGATGAATCCCGTTTTTGATTCCCGTTGGATCCCACGTTATGACATCATGTGTACATATCAGAAGAAAAGTGTTACCTTTATTTTAAAGATTTATTCTCTGTTACTAATTTATGAATTTTACTAAAGAAAGTTCTAAAAAAAAAGCAGTTTTGTCGTTGAAAGTACTCGCATTCAGATTTTTTAGAACATGGGGGATCCAACGGGAATATTTTTTGGGATTCAACGGGAATACATTTAAATTTTTTGTGGGATCCAACGAGAAAAATATTCAAATGGGACTCAAAAGTGGGAGCCTACGGGAATAATTCGTTTATAAGTGCATACCTATTTTCGTTTGAGCACAAAAGAGCTCTTGGCTTTTTGACTTATTGTCCTATGTCCCCTTGGCACAAAAGACCAAAGTCAACCAATTTGACTGGTCTTGAGTCTCTAGCACCAAAAGACAAACATGTAACATTTAAACTGTATATCATCAACAATTACTGCCAAAAGTGAAACAACAGCTAAACCACCACAGTTACCTGCTTCTCACAAAACAATGCAAAAACCAACGGATGAGAGTTTCACTAATGTCATCCTTGAGCCAACGAAACGGATGCAAGTCATTAGCGTTCCACTCCAGCCAACGTAATTCAATCAACATGGCGGAAGTAAAAACAGGACCTGATTCATCAAATGTTAGAAACTGACTTCTAATTTACACTGGTTTTGCAACAAACAGAAACTCGTGCCTTTTTCTATTAAGGCAGGCAGAAACTGAAGCCGCGTTGTTTGATCATTAGTTTAACTATTTTTTAAGTCCTGTTGTCCCTTTTTTGACTTCTAGTATTGGGTTTTAACAATGGTTAGTTTAACTACTGATCAAAAAACTTGCCTTAAAACATCACCTATAATGTTCACATACTCATACACACACGGTCATACACGTTCATAAGCTGCTTGTAAGTACTACATACCTAAAGAAAGATTTCTTTAGAATATCTATACATATAATAAATCTGTAGAAGGGTCAATTCTGTACATTGAAAATATTGAAAAAATAAATAGCGGGGGGTGTTGCTGGATCGATACCAAACCCAAATATGTGATTAAAAAAATTTTTGTCTGTCTGTCTGTATGTGCAGGCATCACGTGAAAACTAACGATTCGATTTCGATGAAACTTGGTATAATTATACCTTATTATCCTGGGCATAAAATAGGATAGTTTTTATCCTGGAAAAATACGTAGAAGAAAATCTTATTTTTCAGTTTTATTCATAGACGTTGTTCTGTAGAACCGCGAACACACGTTGCATTACCCGCAGTGGATTTAGCGCCGTAACCTGTAGCGCCGAAAGTCGGATTTGGCTTGAACCGTTTGCGGCACACGCGGGCCACGCCTCCCCGACTCCTATATAAGGAGCCGCGTTCCGCGCCGCGCGATGCATATAAATTCTGAATTTTGATGCGAGCGGACGTGTCCAGTGTGGCGAGCGGTCGTCCGTGGAATTAATATTGTATGCGTGTAATTTTAAACCGTGCTTTTCAGCGCGACCTTTTTGATTACTGTTCCGATCAGTTATTTGTAAATACAAGGTCGGAATTACTATGAAAAAAATACTTACTACAGAACACGAGCTCAACAGCAGCAGCTCAATAGAGGGATCTCCTTAATTATTATAGGCTTAGCCGTATTTGGGTCCAATAGATATTTATAAGATGTCATTGTCAGAGTTACTCAAAATGGAGAAATAAACCATCCACGCGAAGACTGACATCCGCGCGGACGGAGTCGCGGGCGGAAGCTAGTCACCAATAAATTCGCAATATTTCCAAATGTTCGAATACAAAATATCAAAATATGGTCACATAAAAAATCAAGGCGAGTACTAGATGCACCTGACCTTGCCAAAAAACATCACGAAAAAGATCACATAACACTGAAAATAAAATAAAAGTGTTTAACCAAAACACAACACATGATACGCGAAGCAACCTTCTTGGTACGTAATTTAAATAATGTGCACGGCATGCGATCGCCACGCTCTGAGGACCCGGTGTTATTGCAAACCAACTTACTTAAAACACAAAAAAGGGTTATTTTCTCAAATTGTGAAGCATACGGCGGTCCATGGCTGGGCCGAAATAATGATTAATGATGGCAAATAAGCGGGTGAGCTCGACGCCACAAAAAGCGGTGGCCGAGGTGCAGTGAACTGCCCCGGGAGACTCTTGATACATTGTAACCATTTAAAATCTGACAATAACGAAGAAATATGTTGGGAAGGACGTGTTCTTGTTGCATTGGTGTTAAATATTTGACGAGTTTGATGACGATTTGTTAAAGACACTGATGATGACGAAGAATTGAATTGAACTGTAACCATTTAAAATCTGACAATAACAAAGAATAACTCGTATGTATACTTGTATGTTAGGAAGGACGTTTGTTGCACTGATGTTAAATATTTGACGAGTTTGACAACAATTTGCTAAAGACACTGATGGAGACGAAGAATTGAAATGTAATCATTTAAAATTTTAAACTACCGAAGAAATATTTGTATGTTGGGAAGGACGTGTTCTTGTTCCACTGGTGTTAAATATTTGACGAGTTGGAGGACAATTTGTTAAAGACACTGAGCCGAAGAATTGAATTGAATTAATTGTAACTATTGAAAATCTAACAATAACGAAAAAATATGTTGACAATGGCGTGTTCACTATTTGACAGGGTTTGATGACAGTTTGTTAAAAACACTGATGGAGACGAAAAGTTGAATTGAATTGTAACCATTTCAAATCTGACAATAACCAAGAAATGTTTTATTAAGGATGTGTTCTTATTGTCCTAGTGTTAAATATTTGACGAGTTTGATGACAATTTGTTAAAGACACTGATGGAGACGAAGAATGGAATGGAATTAGTAGTCCTGAACGGATGTAGAGGTAAGGTAGTGGCTATTAGGTAGATGTCAGACATACACCTGTATCCTGTTCTACAAATATCCATCCACCTGCTAAGAAGGATATAATTTTAATGAAAGAAGAAAAACATTTTATCGCTTTAGCAAAAAAATGTGCCCCGATACTGTACTGTTTAAACAGTTCAACACAGCAATTCAATCAACGCAATTGAAAATGTTATTCAATTATAATTAAAGATACTGAAAAATATGATGATTCACCCCTATTGCTTTGGGGATTAAAATCATGAAGTTATTTTCTACTCCAATATAATGCAGCTTGCTTACACGCTTAGAGTTCAGTAACTGTCTGTATTCAAATATATTAGGATTGCAATTATAATTCTAAATCTAAAAATAACCACCGTGCACCGTTCACGCACCACAAAAAGGCGCGAAATAATTTCTCGGCATAATTAAGTTTTGGCTTGGCGGGTATTAATCGATCGCGGTAATTAATTCGAGAGGTAGGCGCTACCGCTAGTCGCTAGGTACGTCAGTGGCACGCCAAGACAGGTGGCGGCAAATGTACAGGAAACCCCGACTAATTAGACGGAGAAACAACGGATTTGAGATATTAATAAATGTACCGTTATTTAGTTGGTTAGTTTTTGGAACATTTGAGCATAGATTTTTAGGAATTTAAAGGTAATGAAAAAGTCCCTTGTGATTTAGTTTAAGTACTTCAGAATGGAAATTAAATTCGCCCTATATTAAGACTTTTATTCTACTCTTTTTCTGAAAATCTTGAATTTGCGATTTGATTTGGACTTTATAAATAAACTTTACGAATAATAGAATTTTCTTTCAGCCCTATGTTTTAGAAGCGGATCATATTGCGAAATTAAGAAAATACGATACAACTCAAAACTGGACAAACATAACTTACATTAGTTAACCCTCAAAATGAAAATAAAAAGACTGATGATCTAACTGCTAACAAACACTTGACATTGAATATAAACGAAGCATCCGGAGCATGAACTTATCTCAAAAATGTCACCGAAACCATTCACCTTGACTCAGTGCAAGCAAGACGTAACCCGTTGACTGCAGCCTCATCAACGCTTGACAGACGGTCGCTCCAACCGCGAGCATCTGACACTAATGACAGCCAACCCTCCCGTGCACATGTCACGTAATATGAAGCTAAATTATACCTTATCACTTGACGGTTTGGAAGCCTTCTATTTTTGTTTTTGCATCAGTGGTTGAAACCGTTGTCTAGGAGTGTGAAATTGGTTAGTCTGTGGGAACTGGAAAAAATATTCCCAGAATATTAATTTAGATAAGCCTATGATCATGATTTGGTTGGAACTGTTTCTAAGAACTTATAAATAATAAATCCCACATAAAACAAATTCCCTGGAAATCACTGTGCAAATACTGGAATGGGATAAGGAAAATGACTTTCAAAATATAACCGAAGAAATGATGGAGAAAAATGGAGCAGTTGTAATTAGGGAACTTAAAACCTGTAAAAGTTCTTAACAACTCCAATATTAAAATTAAAGAAAGTTGCTTGCTGATGTGGTGGACAACCACGACGATAGACGTCGCACAGTGGCGGTTCCTTCATACAAGCCCAAAAGCCCGGCATGCCTTATTAAAAATGCTCGACAGAGAATCATAATCAAACCCGAACTATTTAAAAGTTCGCGCGCTTAATTGTTATCAAAATAACACAAACTATCCACGCCACACACTTTACATCGCAATTGTTCGCGCGCAGTTTCGTATTTGCAACATCTATATATAGCTATCTCGCTTACACGTACCGGCTTTTACCGGGCTTTCAAATACTATCTCTGTCCCTTTCGCGCCTAAAGCGTTGTGCCGTATAACGAGTTAGAACCTTGTGCGTCTACAAATCGATCAGTATGGAAGATTTAAGCCGTGCATGCGTATGAAGTTGCACGCTGCAGTGTTGCCGTTTTAGCGACGTTGTGAGATCTTGGAGATTTTTAACGAGTTTGGAGACTTTTTTAAGATTTAGCAACAACAAGAACTAGCGACTTTTTAAAATAATGAAATTAAATATTCAAGCAATATCTTAAAAATAAAAAAAATGCGACATCTCGCTAGATTGTTCATATACCTGGCGACTTTTTTTTGCCTAAATGACAACACTGTTACTCTGCGTAAGTAGCTCACTTCAGTTTCATTTGCTTGAGTGGGGAAAGCTTTGTTGTTAAAGATTTTTGTGTGTTATGTTAGATTTTCTTAGTGATACAATTGTTTTGGTGACTTACCTGCAACAATGGAGGTAATTGTACCTTGTGAGGATTTAAAATGCGTTCAAATTTTGATTGGCGAAGATAAGGTAAAATCTTTAAACTTTGCTCAGAAAAAAAAAACAGTTTATTTCTTCCCGACGCCGACGCCTAATCTGTGTATTTCTCAGACTAGTAAATCGCATAAAAGAATATTTCGTATGTGTATAAATCATGCAATAGAATTCAAGAGGTTAGTTTATTTTTTTCAGCCCTTCAGGCTTTGTGTAATTTTTTTAGTAATAGTACAAAACGAGCTGCTTTATTTACGATACTCATTGCAGCAAAAAATTCGTTGGACATACATGTCGCGAGTCGTAAACACGGTTTTTGAACAAAAAAGTAAACTTATTGAGTTGTTTTCTGATCTGTGCGACAACCCACAGAACTGGGACGGGGATACGATTTTAGCTATTGAAAAACAGTTGTTGGTAGAATTAAAACGATCACCAACATTTTACTCTGATGTAATTAAATCATTTCTTAAGAAAGATAGACGATTCCAATTAGAATATAAATAATTTATTTAAATTCCTTATTACATTCTATCTAGCTATTTTTTAATTTTCGTTTTGTAACTTTCTGTTTTGTTTTTTTTTTTGTCTGTAACCTGTTAGTCCTGTTACAAAACAAGCAACTACTTACCATAACTTTGAATTCACTTTTAATTTATTGTACCTAACAAGTAGTTTATGAGAAAATTGCGATGATACATACGTAGGTACCTACATACGCAGTCGAAAACTGAACTTTCTTTTTTTGAAATCGGTTTAAATTTTATTGGGCTTGCCTTATTTTGAAACCCTAGGCCCGCCACTGACGTCGCAAGACGATCTCCGGACACCGTAGGCGCGGGCATGCGGGCGGCGAGTAAAGGGCAACTCGCTGCCCGACCATGGACCATGCCCGGGTCGACGGCGCGTTGTGTTCCACGCGCGCCTCAAAGAGCGTCAGCATATAATGACGGGGGCCTCTCTAGAGGGCCAAAGCCTGCCGGGGTCGCGGGACTTATCTCATTACCGTGACCCCGGAACATAAAGGGCTATTGAAGGACACCGTGGATTTTAGTCAGTACAAGTCTGACAGTCCCTCCCGCCCTGCCCGGGGTGAGAGGCCTCATTTGATGATTTTACTACGCTAAAAAAAAAAAAAAGTTGCTTGCTGATACCCGCTTGCACCAGCATCATCACCAACATCGTTCCATTTCTGTCAATTGTTTGAAGATGTCAACGACGTAATGCTTTTAAACATATTTATGGTGCGAGTGGAGTTAAGCAATAGTTTAAACAGTTATTTTTTTTCTTATTGTTCTTACCAAATCAACGCTCACAATAACTTCCCACAATCAAACATTACGTTTATAATTACAACGTATTAGTGTTTGATACACTCTAATTAAGCGTGTATCGCGATGGTAACATCAATCATTGACACTCACCGATCACGATCTAACACTAACTTACAATTACTATAAACGTTTCACGTTATTGATGCGTTTTTTCACTTAAGTACAGGAATTCTTGGTTTGGTTACATACTGTAGAGTGTAAGTATGGTACCTACTCGATGGTATAGTTATACTTGAGTTAATCTATCATTGCCTGTATTGTTGTATACGCTTATAATAAGAGTGTCCATGAAGTTTCTTGCCCGTTCTTCTCCATAGCGATATACGCTTCGGAATGGGCACCTGCAGTACTTTTATAATTACTACCTATGTCTTGTGACTGGGACTGTAGCGTCATTGTTTTTTGTAAAAAAAAATTCTCCTTTGACAATCCAAAAGTGCGTGTAACTGGCCGTCTTGAAATAAATAAAAATAAATTATTTGAAAATGTTCTCGGAGGAATTACCCACAAATTAAAGTCTTGTTCTTCTTTCGTATCGCCGCGACTGACGGTAAGATCTTTCAAAGAACTGATAGCTTTTTTAAATGTAATATGGGTTTGCTCTTGGCCTTAGTCCAGGTCAGGGGTGACAAAGACAAGGTCGACGATGGAGCAAGCTTACCCAGAAGAAGCCTGTTAATTATGTAGCCACGTCAATAGCGGCGTTTGTCACTTTCTATGTTTTTTTTAAATGCAGGTGTTGGGACACTTTGGACACTCCAGCAAGGGCCATGATCAAGTCGAGAGCATCGCTTTCACTGAAGTTTTATAAAGATCTTTAATCTCACATTTAAAGTCAAAAATGTGCTTCGGGATTGTTCAAGGCACTTCAGCATGATACTAACTAGTTCATTTTTGTCCCATTGAATCCTCTTAGTTTGACAGGATAGATGTAGTTACATATCTACTTTGACCAGTAAGTTAAGCCAAATAAATACCTAAGTATTTTTATGAAAAAAAAAAAAAGATACAGAATCGTAATATGTAAAAATATGTCCATTCAAAAGCATAGCTCTCATGAGAAATAAAATGATTCCGAAATGTTAGAATTGATTTAACTTTCAACAAGACCAAGAATAAGTAGGGGAAGTCAGCTCAAAGCGGCCACCTTAACTTTGAGTTAGAAAAAAAGCCATTAAACGAAAGATTTTTGAACAGAATTTTATACTAGCTAGTAGAGAATTTATCGAATTTTTGCAATGGCCAATTCAAATAGGCGCAAGTTTAAAAATAAGCATATAATTTGCAGATTACGAAAACTTATCATAAAACCGCTTTGCCCGAGTGGTCGCCCAAAGCGGCCATGGGGGTAAGGGCAACGTGGCCACCCCAAAAGTTTTTAAGAAATATATTGTTTTTTTTTGTTGAAATATACTGTGGTAAATCTGCCAAGTTTCTTTATAGCATTTCCTGTTAAGAAGTGGCTTCTCAGGATTGTGCGAGGGAAACCATATTTAATTTCGATGGATTTAATTGAGACACGCTTTTCTTTTATTTCTCTAATTGTTCAGGCCATCGTAGCTTCGTCTCATCATGTCTGGGCTATTTTATTTTGTAGTTATTGACCATCTAAACAAAATAATTAAGCATTATCTATGGAGTCATATAGCCATATAGCAGCGTAAGCGGTCAGGTGGCCGCTTTGCCCGAACCGCTTTGCCTTTTTCGCCCATTTTGATTAAAAAATTAATTTCATTCACATTATTTATTATATTTCGGAGCAAATACCACACAAAAAAGGCTAAATAGATAAGTAATATTAAACGTGCAATGAAACCAATTAAATATAAATAGTTTTGACCAAAACAGGTTGAACCTTTCTTGTATTATTTTAATAAAACACAATAAAAAACATTTGTCGTCACTAGAGCCACACTTTCAGAGCCACACTAGTGAGTGACTGGCGTGGGGTGGGAAGGAGGTTTGGTTATGCGTACAGAACGACAACGTAGCGCTATCATATCAAATAACCGAAAAATTAAGCGTGGCCGCTTTGCCTCCTATGGCCGCTTTGAGCTGACTTCCCCTATGTGAAAAAATAGAGAGCATCCCTGATCCCCTCTTTTTGATGTGCCAATGTCATATTTTAAAGATAAAACTGATTCTCTTTACAGAATCACGATTCGTTATATGAAATCGCAAAAACTGTTTAGAAAATATTGGTACAGTCCACAAAACAAGTAAAATTGAATGTTGGTATTTTTTTTGCTTCTAAGTGAGTTCAAACCACAGTACCCATAAACATAAAAATATTCCTCCAGAGTAACTAGATATATAATAATAGCAAATATACGTACGCAACTAATGAGTAAAACAGGTTTTGAATAGCTGATGACCACGGATCGTAGCTCGGTGGAATATTTAAATAAGTTTTTAACGTCATTTAATTATTCCTTTTAAGTCTCCTCGTGAATATTCAACGATACACAAAGCCAGTGCCTGAAGGCTATGCTCAGTGTACGCACATTAATTTTATATGGTAAGCGGCCATATAAAACATGGCGCTGCGGTATAGGGTTAATAAAGAAAAATGTGTTGGTAATTTTTATATGAAAAAGGAATACATCAAAGTCTTCTCAAATTATTTTAAAATTTTGTAACACAATACACATATTTAATACGTAGATAGGTTTTGGACCAGTCCTAAGTATACATTTTTTACGCTCATTTTTTGACCTTTATTATCCCACTTCTGGGCAAATGTGTAGCCCATTTTCCTCTCATTCTTTACTACAGTTTTCTCCGGTCAATCTCGTCTACCTAAATGGTCATACTCATTTAAGGTTAGATGTAATATCATCTGAATGTTGACAAAGAAAATAATAAAAACGAAGTCAAAGTCAAGGTTTATTCTTACTTAAGAAAAAATATTCCCCCATGAACATTGCTCACATATAGTTGTGTAACTCAAAAACACAAGCTCATCTTGATAGTCACACGTCTGTAGCCACAAGAATGTCCGAGCAGCCACGACTCACGACCAACAATGCACGAGAAAGAAGTCCTAAATCGTAGGGTGTAATTAAGGCGGCCACCCACCGCAGCGACCTCGAGGCCTTGACCGACAACCGTAATGAGTTCACCCGCCGAACAGACGCCAGACGAACCTCTTGCAGCCTACCCACTACTTGCACCCACCAGATATCAGCCATTGAAAATGAAGATAAGGAAAATATAAAGCATAGAATAAATCAATATTCATACAAATCGCAACGGAATACAGAATAATACGTACTGTTATCTGTATTCATCTTTTACAAAGCTCAATAATCCATGAAAATTGCATACGTACAGTAAAGATGAATACGACGCCATATTGTTGCATTGCATTTCTCATGCAATGTCCCGTTCACAAAACAAAAATCAAACAAAAGGAAAATACCGACAAGCCGGTTACTAAAGTTTTTTACTTTATTTCAGCGGACTAGCTGCGCACAAGCGCGGACCAAAAGGTTCTATCTCTCTTCCAACGCTAAACTTAAAACTTCCGTACATAAAAGGCTTAAGTTTCTCAAAACAGGTTTTCGTTAAAGACATTTTGTTTTTCAATATAAAAGCTCCGACACGAGAGCTCCGCCTACACTTGATTTAAAATTAGAACTCTTGCGTGACAAACGCCGGTAACTCGGAATTAAATGGTAAAAAGTTAAACTTTATTCACAAGCGATAGAGTACAATATTCCGCGCTAGTTTATATGCCGTAAGGTGGGTTGCTCCGTAAATGCTATTGGCCCAATCGCGGGACGTGAAACAAACAAGAAATATGAGAGTAAATGAGATGGCGCTACTCGGCCGGTAGGTGAAGCGCTCTACAACAACTTTTATTTATTCAAAATATCGTGTTTCTGCTTACAAAAACCAAAATCGAAGTATCACACAATCTGCATAACTAAATACTTTATCTATAACACCCGAAAAAAATATTCCTGACATTAAAAACAATCGTCTAATTTAAAACTAACATTCCAAACATGGAATAATGGAGACGGAACATTGCTTTGTCCTCTCGTGCGAGCAGTATAGCAAATATATTTTATAGAAGCGCAGCTTATTCATTTTGACGTAACCGACAAAATGGTGGAGTGAAATTTTAAGCTCTATGTCGACTAATTAAGAGAATATTTGGATTGTACAGTTTTGTATGATAAGTTGTATGATAAATGAATGTTGTATGGAAGTGGGCATGGCGGCAAGCAAGCAGTGACGATTCGTTTAGTAGACAGTTGACAGTCGCCACGCCACACTGACATTCCGATAGTAACGCTGATAACAATTTTCTGAATCACTTTTTTTGCTGACTGTTCGTGCCTAGTGTTTTATGGGCGAAGAGAACTGTGTACTGTGAATACATGTAATAATACACAAGTTGAAGTGTAGTGCTGTGTTGTGTTTGTTGGATTATGACTAAGATTTTTGTGTTGACTGTACCTAGTGGTCTTACGTCGTATTGAAGTGTAAGTAATATTTTGCCATTATTTATACAGTAAGGTATGTACTGTCATATTATTTTCATAACAGTACCGTCCCAATCTACTGAAAAAAGGTACTAGGTAATTATTTATATAAACTTCCCAATGTATTAAATGTATACGTATGTAAGTACAGGTAGGTAACCTATCTGTAGGTAGATAATTTTTGGTAGGTATAATATCGTATTTAATTCAATTGTGTACTTAAGGTCACCCTCTTAAAGTCCATACTTGATCTTCGACATTTGTTAATGGTTTTTCCTTGTTAAGGCACCTGTTTATTTACTATTAAGTTATTTATGTATATTTGTAGTATTACTACATAGTGACATACAAACAGCTACATATTATGTTAGTTGGCTTTTATCCACAAAGTTTCTATATCCATATTCATTTTTCTATTCATTATCTCTTCTATTCTTTTTTCTCCTATTTTGTTTATTTATATGTAGGTATTAATCATAAACATAATGAAACGTAAAACTAGTGTCACCTTGCTAATTGATTTATGAGTTTTGTGAATATTTAATCAAAGCTAAAGTCTATTAATATTATAATTAATTACAGTTACGTATGTTTATAGACAGGTTATTTTTTTAACTGAAACGCTTTTATAAAATGAAACTAAAGGTTTTTTTAAATAATATTTCAATTCGTTGATATAAATAAGTCCAAATTGATTTTAGAAGTAAAAACATATTCACAAAAAAAAAGAAAAAAATAATAATATTCCGTAGTACTTAGTAGACCACTACGCTTTTTCGTAGCAAGGGTCTACGCCGAATAATGTAGTCAGAAAGTATAAAGTAGGTATACTTAATGCCTGGATGGAGGCCTTACATTTAAGGCACCAGATAACCAGCACACTACATCCCCTACTACGAGATGCAACTTAAAAAAAACTTTCATCAGCCTCTAACGTTTGTTCTAGTGGGAGACCGGCTGCTTCTCTGCTATATGAGTGTTACGCTTCGCAAAACTATGATTTTATAAAGTTAAAAAATTCATCATAATCATCGTCATTCTACTGCTTTTATCCATTTGGGATTGGCACAGCATGTCTTCTTATATTTTATACTTCTCTGTTACTCATCAACGAAGCAGTTACTTCCATTCAAGCCATACCATCTTCCGAATAGTCTATCCAGACAAGACAAGACATTTATTTGTAGTGTTACATAGTGTCATAGTGTGTCATACATTTATTTGTCTTCCTCTACTATTTTAGCCATCCAACCATCAACGTTTCTAACCTCATTGTCACAGTATTTATTCATAAAAATATAGAAAGCAAGAAGAGAAAGAAGAAAGAAATAAAACTGAACTGAGCCTATTTATCGTAGCCGTGGGAGACACTAGGTATTTTCTTTTTTAATTTACGTCGAAATACGTTTTATTGTTCTGGTTTAAGTTTTTAGTTTTATACACGTACAACTTAATTCTGTTTATGTTAAGTGGTTTTGTGGCTGATGACAAATAAACGCTTTTTGTTTTCTTTGAAGCCTGCAAACTGCTTGTGTAGCAGGTTTTGTTTAGTTACCTACACCTACGAATTTATGCCTTAACGATGGGTTTATTGATTTTATCTGGCTTTACATACAAGCCAAGTTGATTACGTGACTATTCTTTCAATAAAATAGAAAATAAAACTGAAAAGTCCATACGACGTAGCGTAGAGTACTAGGTATACATTCACCTACGCTACGTCGCGTCATATTAAGGTGCCTGTCTTAAAGTGTTTGCTCAACTAATACAATTACCTTACCGTTCCAACAGTCCTGAAGTAGACCATATAGGACATGCTTTTGTGTATCTCTGCCTTAATAAATACTTATTATATATCAAGAAATAGCTTCAGAAGGCACAAATATCAAGTCTTTTACTGCAAAGAAATGTTTTGCAAGTTTTCGCAAACTCTACAAACCAATAGCATACCATAACCTATTCAAAAACTAATTCGCACCTATCCTAGGTTTAATTCAGTTGAATATTCCAAGGCTTTGTATCTAGGCGATGTTTGTAGGCGGTCCTCTGGGCGGTCGTAGTTCAGACACGCCCACCCGCCGTCGCTACGGTACGCCTTGCCGACGTGTGAATATATTCCAAGTTTTATCAAGTATATATGTGTTTTGTGAGCTGCATAGAAGCGCAAGATTAGTCGTGATATTGTGTGTTTTTATTTAACTTGTGTCGTGTTTTGTTTTTCGGTCTTTGTGTTGTTTTGTTTTGTTTTTAAAGTCTATGGACCAATAATTCTAAAACAGGAGTAAGATTTTCATGTTTTAATCTGCTATTTCTTCTCAGATTGTTTAAACAGATATATGTGATTCATGTTTCTCCAAGGTTCTTTGTTATAGTGTCTTATTTTACAGTTTAAATGTGTTTATCTAACTAAAAACCTTTAGAACCAAAACACTTATTTCGTCTATTTGTCTTACAGTAAAACATGGATGGACTCCAAAGTGTACACTGTGTCTCTTTATGTCATTGTTTTATGGATAAGATCAAAACACAGTGAACTTGACGGCTTCGCTTGAAACCATTTTTTTTTTCTTTTCTCCTTTAATCTTGTAATATTCTACTAATTCTGATCTTCTTCATGGAGATAGTGCGGCAGTTTCTATTACAAAATAAACATGACTAGTTAAATACTTAGTTTTTGGTCCGTTTACTCACAATAATTGCATACAAATAAGTAACATTCCTATTCCTAAATAAAATCCTTTTCATAATAATTCAAACATAACAGGAATTCCAACAAATTGTTCAGACACTTAATCGTTGTGATATTCACAACAGAAGCTCAATAAAACAGCTAATATAATGTTCATAACAAGGTTTCCCAACTGTTAGTGCGTGCTCTGAATTTATATTGAAACATAAACATGAGTACCATGTGTTGTATCGCTGGAGAATTTTGTAGATACACTTTTGGTTATGAAAAGGAGTAAACAGATAGATAAACAGTACTTATATTTTTATACCGTCATGTCGTATCGAAAAAAAATAGTAAGACAAATGCATATAGCTGAAATTATAGTTACAAAACAAATAGTTACATAGAAACTAAATGTAAAATAGTGTTACTGCCTAGTAATAATGTTTTATGTTTTGTATTTTCAGTTAATAACCGTGACATGACCCGTACAAATAAGAAAAAGAAATATTGAAAGGTGTTTCTTATTCATTTTCAACTATCTATTTTTCGGGATTTATAGTATAATTATGCACAATTTCAGGATGATCGGTTCAGTGGTTTTGACGTGAAAAGAAACTTACTTTCACTCATATAATATTAGTTTGGAATCGATATTCAATTCTTCATTGCAATCCATAATGTAACATTTATGATGAACAAAGTAAAAAGATCAATATACTCTGTTGGGCACGCAAAATTAGGAAGAGGAAAGTTTATTTTAAAAACTACACTTATACAGCAGCTAGTACAACCACAAAGAATAGTATTTTATTTTTCCAACTATACCAATTTTCTCCTGCATTCGTCTCTTCAAAAAAAAAATTCCCTTCAGTTCCTGAAAATCAAACACCATTCCCCATACATTTCACCAAACATTCCCACAACAGTATAAAAAGTAAAGACACTAGACAAGTAAGTGTATACCGATGTTAAGTAATAACCGAGGGTTGACGCTCTCACACCCCTTCCGTGATCCATCACCGGCTCAATCACGATGGAACTCTTCCAACGACTCTTGCAATAATTAGGAGAGTAATACTAAAGTTTTGTTTAATCTAATGTAGAAGGAAAGTTTGTATTTGTTTGTCTTTATAAGTCTTTTATGCTTTTTATAATTTGTTAATACCATAACAAACACAAGATGCAGGAGAAATGCCCACTGTGGGGCAGTTTTGCGAAAAAAAACTTACAAAAGCCTGCCTGTGTCACGGGACTGTCTAAGCAGGAAACCCTGGAACACAAAGGGCAATCGAAGGAAGAATGAAGACTTTAAGAGTCAGTCTGTCAGTCCCTAAAGCCTCAGCCTCATCGCAGACACACGCGATTAATCGCGCTGCGACAACGAGCCAAGCTAATTTCCACTCTAAAAATACTGCGAATGGACCGCGACATGTCGCCCCGCGCGTGTGTTTGCAGGAGGCTTTACGCCTCACCCACGGCGGGAGCACTATTTTGATGGAGGTTTTCCAGGAAGGGCACCCGCTGAAATGGCTCCTAAACTATTCCACGGACGGCACCTAATAGGGTTTACGTTGTCGAAAAAAAGTGATCTAATCTCTTTGGTAATGCAATAATTATTAGGTGCGTCCACACAGAGCGAGCGAAGCCTCGCGAGGCATTTTATCTTTTGAAAGGTTATTGAATTTTACTAAGTACTACACAAGCAGACCCGAATCGATTGACAAAATCTATTTTTCTATCTTTATCTTCTATACTTATAATAAATCTGTAGAGGGGTCAATTCTATACATGAAATATATTTCCAAAATAACTATCAGGGGGTGATTAGGGATCGATACTGATGCCAAAAATTTTTGTCTGTCTGTCTTTTTGTCTGTCTGTATAACCGTTATAGAAACAAAAACTACTCGACGGAATTTAACGAAACTTGGTACAATTATTTTCAATAATTTAATCATAATCATACTCCTGAGCTGGTTATAGTATACTTTTCATCACGCTACAATTAATAGGAGCAGAGCAGTGAAGGGAAATGTTGGGAAAACGGGAGAATTTACTCCATTTTTTAAGCTTCCGTCGCGTGTGCAACCTTAATGGTTAAAGCTACACAGAAATAATTTATGACGGAATAGTTCATCTTGGAAACTTGAACACCTGGTGCAGAACCGCAACAGACCAGCTTAACTATAAGAGATACAAAAATGGTGCGATAGCAAAAATTGTTCCACGTGATGAGCATTTTCTGCTGATAGAATAAATTTGAAGATCTGGAACACCTGATGTGGAACACCAAGAGCCCAGCTACACTATAACATATATAGGAATGACGTCTTAGCAAAGTTGTACAACTTGATGAGCACTCTCTGTTGACGTATAAAAATGTAAGATCTGGAACACCTGATGTGGAGCACCGAGAGCCCAGCTACACTACTGACATATACCGGAATGACGTCTTAGCAAGAGTTGTTCAACCTGATGAGCATTATCTATTGATTTATAAAAATTGGAGATCTGGAACACCTGATGTGGAAATCAAAGCTATCACTAATTTCACTTTATAATTATAAAATAACATAAGCTGGGAGTACCTCCACGCAGTGAAGGCAATAACAGTTTAGGACTGATTTTCGATGACGATGAATAATTATGAATAACAATTTTACTCTACTGGCCAAACTCCCATTATTTTTTTTACCCGGGCTCTTGGAATTGGGTATCACACTTTTCAGATCTTCGATTTTACCGACCCCGTTGTCGCTGGCATAAGCAACAGGATCCGCGTACGAAGTCGCGGGCAGAAGCTAGTTTTAAATAAACGCGTGAGTCTGCTTTGATTTTATTTTACACAGATTTTGTCATATGTCTGGGAATGCATATACTTCCGGACTGTTTGTGTTCTGACTCGGTTCTAAAATTGTTAAAATTTATTGTCTTAAAAATACTCTTATATTTTATTGTGTCCCGTCTCAGCTGATTCGGTTCTCTCATAGCTTGTAAGCGGTTTTCTTTTTCTTTTTTCTTCGAAAACCTTGCCCTACAATAGTATTTTCCCCAGTTTCGTGGGTGCCTTTACAAACATGAATATAAACTCACATACATGATTTTATTTTATGACAGTTTGGAAATTTGGAAGAATGAATGGATGTTTATTATGCAATCACTTCTAAACGGATCTTGATGAAAGGCACGGAGTCAGATACACTCTGAATTATCACATGAGACACTTTTGTCCCGGTAGTTAAATAAGCTAGTATTCAAACAAATCTTTACGTTTGTATTATTTTTTAACATTAAGTTGTATCCATTTCCGAAACATTACCTGATACGCCGAAAATATAATTTAAACAGGACCATAAAGTCATTACTTACTATAACAGGTTGTAAAACACGATCATTACAGTACTGTTACTAAGCCAGTAAATGATACAGTCTCTAACATATATGACGTACTTACAACCATTTTCAATGTCTTATGTACACAGTAATTAAAAGAACATTGACCTCAACATTGTCCGGCATTCTAGTGAATAGTCATCTCTAAAAATACGTAAAACTGGTGCTGGATATAGATTCATTTACCTTTAAAATATCCTTTTCTTTCTTATTCATATTTCTTTCATTTTTTGGTACGAAAAGTTACCTAACTTAACAGATTTAGAAAATTCAGCAAAAATCTGACTGAATGCGGAAATTCTTTGCTATTTAAGTTAAATTTTATGTATTTTAAAAGCGTAGGTACATATTACGCCCATTTGAAAGATTTAAAACGTTTTTATATTTTATATACTAGTGTTTGCCCGCGGCTTCGCTTGCGTTAATTTAGAATTTGAGAAACAATACGGATCGTGTATGTAAGTGGCGCCATCTGGAATAAACGTAATTGTTTTTTTTCCCAGCAACTGTTCACTTCTGTTTTTCGGGATGAAAGATACCCTACATCCGTGTCTATACTCCTGACAACATATAATTATGCAAAATTTTGGGACGATCGATTCAGTAGGTAGTTTGCGTCAAAAGGCAAACATACAAACATACTTGCATTTATAATATTAGTTTAGATCAATAATGTTCTAGGTACATAGTTTGCATAGGAAACGTCCTTGTTTGAGCGACATTAATTTCAAAGATCCGTGTTTATCTTAAACATTAGAACATCGTTTTTGGTCGATTTACAGTATCGCTGCAATTTGTTAACGAAATTAAACTATTAGCATTGATAGCATTGATAGATAGCATTGCTCTTCCTCCTTTAGCATACCGCGTGATACCTAAAAAATAGCTTATTATTTGTCTCGATGAGTAAAACTTGTTATCGTTTAAAACAGAATCTATGCACTGGTTTGAGCACCAATTTAAAACATACATTAAACACAAAATAACAGAAAGATTTGATTGTTTTTTGAATCATTACCATTACCTACACCTCGAAACAATTAGTTCAAAAAAAATTCCAACTTACTTCCTACAATTTAAATCAGCGTAGATATATCCTAGAGAACTATTGAAAAAAATGAGTTTAAAATAAAATTGCAAATATGTAATATTAAAATAAAAGTAAGCATAAAAACTTAATTATTTGAAACTCTCAGGATAAATAAAAACAAAAAAAAAGAAACGTAAACGTGAAAAAGTAAAATGCAACATTTGATCCTGAGACTAATTGCACGAAAGGCAATCAGGATACTAACCAGACTGGCTGGCTCGCTGACAGTAGCTTTCAAATAGCGGTTCTTATACAAATGTCAACAATGACTGAAAATCAACATATTATAACATTGCTAATCCCCCAAGGGAAATAGCGTAATTATACATACCCTATTAATTGAAGAGCAGTTTAAGGAATATTTGAGGAAAAAATAAATATTATCCAGTGGTTAAGCCGCCAACTCAAAACATACATTTAAAAACAACATAATTCAATATTGCTTATCTCCCAGTGATAATAGCTTAATAATACATAACCTATTAACAAAAGCATATTATTAGGAATATTTGAGGAAAATTTGATTGGAAAGTATACAGTAGTTTAGGAATTAACGCAAAAGAAAAAACCGGAAAAAAAGTTGATTTGGCATTAGAATCGATCCCTTATATCCAAAAAAATACAAAAAGAAAAAAAATATTATATGTACAGGAATGACAGCTCTACGATTTTATTATATGTGTAGATATAGATATAGTTAGTTTATTTTTTAAATATTATAATTGCAATATACCACGCTTTTGCATCGAGTGCAAATGGATACTCGTATTAAATAGATTTATTAAAATATCTGTCATACATTGATACATCCATTTCTACATGTAGGTAAAAATGTTCATAATTTTTATACCACGAAAAATCCTGCCTCTCCAAAACAGTTTTTCCAACTTGGTCGTTTCAGTTTCCATGCAGAAAGGTCCAGACTTAAAAATCACATTCAACCACAAAACCATACATATCCTGTGCATTAATCTCGACCTCACATAATTTTCCCGCAGCAGTTTTCCAATGTATCACGGTTTCCCTTCCCGCGATCCATCACGAATCACAGCCTGTCCCGGTCCGGGGTCCCGCGGTCCCGCTGATGTTCCCGCGACGTTTATGAGCAGAATTATGATGCATACCTTCCGCCACACCAACTCCACACACTTTGTCACAATACACCCTCATATTGGCCTTGTTAAAGTTTATTTATTACCTAATATCGGGATCATGGGTTTTGGAAGTGAATCCTTCTGGTTCTGTCTTTGTTTTTAGTTTTTTTTTTCTCTGTAATAGAAATTCTGGCCCTTGAAATTATGGACTCATGTAACAACAGGTTCTGAATTAGTAATTTGATTAAGATTTCTGAATCAAAGAGCCAGCACAAGTATACAACTATGTGAATTCTGAGGCCCCTAATTCCAGTTTTTTTTTTTTTTTTTGTATTTATCAGGCTTCTCAAAGGCTTCTCAACACTGTTCTGTTACCACCATGAACTACATTATGTGCAAATAATAGCATAACTAATTAATCAAAAACGTAAAACAAAGTATGAAAAAATAACATATTGAACAATTGTTTACAGCGAGTAAAGCTACTTTTTTTTATTTGGTATTGATTTACTCTTGACTCTAGACTTGGTCAGAGATGACAAAGACGAAGTTCATGATGGAATGAGCTTACCCAGAAGAAGCCTGGTCACTGTTACTTTGCCTAAATTAAAAAAAAAATACATTTGAGTGAACTGTACAGTCAGTTTATTGTAACACATCAATAAGCATGAGCTGATGCTATTTCAGAACAAGAAATAAGTCCAAGCATTACAGAAGTACATTTTATGGTAATCACATAAAGAATTCACTAACTAATTTTGTATTAAATGATCTTCACAATACATCTTATTATTCCAAATCAGATCACCCCAAACTAATGAGTTTATAAAAATACGAAACATTAATACTACATACAAAAGCACAAAGGCATGAGTGTCAGTTACACAATGATACATACAATTAATAAGTAATTTGAAGTTAATGTAATGTAAATCTGAAGGATTCATACTGGTCTTATTGAATTTGTGTGAGTACAGTTAGAAAATGTATCTAAAATGAATCAATGTTATGGCAACCTTGAATTTTTTTATTAGAACTTTCCATCAGTTAATGAATGCAGGTGCATTCTGATAGATTATTCTCCTACGACCTATAAAACCAAATAAGTACCAAGTGGGGATTCAAGTTTGTTTATGGTGCCTACCTTCTGGCATTAGGTGTACCAACTGGTAACAGTTGGTACACGTATTAGAAGCAGTAGCCCACATAGAGTAATCTATGTGGGCTACTGCTTCTAATACGTGAGATTTATAAATCCAAAGTTCCCATACGATTTTTTTTTCACACTCACACACACTGACACTCTTATACGGTTTTTTTTCACCATGTCAAAATTGTACTGTTATACAATTTGTTTCTGTGTCTGTACTGAAGCCTATATCAGTTTTTTACGATTTTATAACGTCAAGTACAAGGGGACTTGGAAGAGGAATTGATGGATAATTAAAATTAGTTCTTCGTTCATAAACTATGGGTTCATTTTCATTTTCTACACAATTTACGTCGTAACACTTCAAGTACGCTGTACGGCTAAATACCTACGTAGAATTCATGTTACCTGCAACTGGATCTGATATACATATTTTTGCCATTCTGAAAACTCAAACACACCTAGTTCAGTTGTCAATAAAGCTACAAACAATTCTACTAGCAGGCAGCCCAAATACGAAATCCTCGATCAGTTAGCCAGTGATCGACACACACGGACTGCTTGAGGAGTCAAATTCACCTGCTTGAAGATGCCATTGCTAACTACTCCAGCAGTTGGTATCAATGGCTCTCTAAGCATTTGCATTGTAGTTCCGTCTATGTGTGTATGTGGAAAACTGCAGTTTACTATGCAGTCGGTACTGACTGCTTCAATATGTCCGCGTGTGACCGGCCTTACAGTGTCACTTATATGACAGTCACATCCCACAATTTGTGACCCAGCCTAGGGAATGGGAAACACTATTACTAAGAAATTGCTGTCGTCAAGTCGGTTTTCATGTCAACCACTTTTTGTTCTACTCACGCTGAACATAACTAGTATAATAAGCTAGGCAACAAAAAAATAATTATTCTCCGGCCTATTAGCCAGCCATGGACGGTCAGATCGGAAGAAAATAGAAAGTTAATACCACGTGGAATAGGGAAATTTCTAATGGTGGTGTACCACTACCTTTTAGTTTTCTTACGAGCGGTTTCACCTGGTGTTGTATGTTAAATTACTATGTTTTTCTTGGAAGTACGTGTCAACTATAAGACGGGATTTTTATTGAGAAAATAGAGGTGTTCTTGTTAATAGTTCCTGTAAGATCTAGCTTAGTTTATCAATGCTTTAGTGTGAAGATTAAAAAAGAAAAGCAATTTTACTGTCTTTTCAATTGCTTCTTCTTTTTACTTTTTAGTTAGTTCTTCTTGCATTATTTTATCAATGCTTTTGTCTCTTTAAGCTATTGTCAAACAGACAGGCGAAGCGAAGCGTTTTTGTTTGTAAAGCCTCCTGCAGACACACGCGATTAATCGCGCTGCGACAACGAGCCAAGCTAATTTCCACTCTAAAAATACTGCGAATGGACCGCGACATGTCGCCCCGCGCGATTAATCGCGTGTCTGCAGGAGGCTTTATGTATGGAATTGTTTGAATCCTGTCACATAGTCACATAGACTATCGGATCGCTTTCGCTTTTCTATATGACAGAATTTGCTTCGCGTTCGCTTCGCCTGTTTGTTTGACAATAGCAATAATACCAGCACAATGTGGTCACTGGTCAGCAATATATTGTGCCACTCTACATTTTTTTTCTATACTTTGTCTATGTGGCAATATTACGTCTCGATTAACCACTCTTTCTCCTCTGCAATAACAATAGAGCCTAGATAAGTAATAACCTCTTTCAAAGTTTTAGCCTATTATTAAAACTACTTTCAACAGGATATGAGCTTTTCCATATTAATGTCTGTCCAATTCTGACTTTTTTATAGTCATCACTGAAAAAAAAACATTGTCTGCTTTTAACTCTCCATTTCCTCCTGTGGTCTAAATAATTTAATCAATACCTCCTCTCCTACTCATTTCCTTCATACATTCTCAATCAAAACCTCTCGTATATTCTCATCCGATTCCTTGTTTTCATCAAATCACTATACACAATGTTGCCAGTATCATAGTAAACGCTACGCTTCACAAAATTCTGCGTCTACACAATATAATAGCTTCTCTAAATGACGCTGTAATTACAAAGCTTCCGTTTGCAAATTACATGTTTTAGCTTATTAGCGAACACTGTTTTGCATCGGGTTATTTTTTTATGTTTTATATTCTTGCCACTTAAGAATAATTATCACATGCTAGCTTGAAGCGATTTTATAAAAAAAAACTATGTACTTGTTTTCAGACATCTTTGATTTTTAAGAGATTTTCATGTGTGTATGTATGATAACACCCCCTAAATATTTAATAAAGTGTTTAATAAATTTTTTCTCTCCTCAATTTCTCCTGGAGAAGATTTAAATTATAAATTACCAAATTCATGACAAAAATTCGAAGACATGTGACATCTACCAACCCGCACTGGGCCCGCGTGGTGGAATATAGCCCACTCCCTCTCACAGAGAGGAGGCCTGTGTCCCAGCAGTGGGAACATTATAGGCTGATGATGATGATGATGACAAAAATATTTTGAGGACATACTTACACAACCGACCGCGACGTTGCTAAACTCATGCACTCTGTAGAAGTGGTCACCGTATTTTGCAGTCTATATCTTTTCATTTCACTTTACCAAAAAAGTCGATAGGTGCCTTTACCTGATACTAGAAGAACACGTTGTCCGACAACTGTGTTGCTATACAAAGATACTGCGTTAATCATGTAATAGCAGTCAATATCAATTTCCTTTATGATTTCATTCTACAACTCTTCACCCGACCCCATAATATTTCCTCTCCTACCTACTATTTATTCGCATCAATTGTCTCAAGCCCTAACCAATTAGCCGAGGCCGGCTGCATTCCAACAAAAGTACTAACTACTAGTTGCACAGACATACAGACAGATGACGGCCAATAATACAGATTGACAAATTAGCAAGCAGACGGTCAATTGTGACCGCTGTTGTTGATTGTACTCGCGTGTTGCGTGAGAACTCGCTAATAATGGGCAATAACGGGTCCAAGATGTACTAGTTGTGCTGATGTCGATGAATGTACTTAGGTACTGGAAGTTGTTGAGATGCCGTATGTGTTTGTTTTCAAGTGCATTGTATGATGGAATTAAACAATACCAAAGAAATAACCTAAATGGAGCTCAAAACGTAGAAATAAAACTGCATCTCTTGTTAAATAACTTTAGACGTACGGACCCTATATATAGTTTGTCCATAACTTTTCTTAGTCGACAAAAGCGTCTTTTTTTTGGAATACTTACAAGCTTTGGCTACACACCGATATCCCTCTAACGTCAGTTGACGACATACACAAGTAGTAATCGCTGTCAAAACGTCATATTTCTACAATGACTTTCAGCACGATTGACGTTAATCTTTCGGTATCTTATGTGAACCCAACATATTTTACACTTTTTCCCTATCATTACAACTGATAGAAAGTCATTTCATCAAAGTCTTATGTTAGCTATGATTTTGAACACAATAAAACAGCATTTTCCCTCAGAACACAAACCAATTTACTCCAATTGTGCTTATGCACGAATGAGAATTACATACATACCGTCTTTCACAACCTCAAACATGCTAAATCAACAATAATTGGTGCTTTCCTCGAGCATACCGTACGTTGAACCACAACGAAAGCCTCTCTTTCTGTGCTATACAGTATACCTACATGTTTCTACGTATGTATGGAGGTGGGCGGCATCCGGACGCACGCCATTCGATTCCCCGAAGAGGAAATCGTTACGGCCAGCAAATTGGACCCTAACCACTAGTTTGGACGCCGACACGCAGATGTTGGCTTATTTACTCGACACCATGTATAAATAACTAAATTGACGATAATAGCTACTTATCCCTTGCCTTTATAACGTGAGTTTTTGTTGTAACCTACATTGTAGAGGAGTATTAATTGTCGTTTTGGAAATTACTTGTTTTAACTGTTCATGTTTCAAGTCAGGAGAGACTTTTGTCATCAAATTGATTTCCAAAAAAATATACTTAGGTACTTACTAAGAGACACAAAGTGCTTACAAGGGAGGTAACCTGATCGTGACGCGGAATGTATCTAATATAAGTAGATCCTTAATTAAGTGCCATATTCGTGGTCAGTTTGCCTTTGCATGGCTAGTTTGGCGAATTGCCTTAAATCAATGACCAATAATTTGAGTTTCGATCGAATATCGTCTGTAAATGGAAAACCAATTTCATCCTACACCTTGCAATGGGTAGATGAGGAGAAATAAAACAAGAAATACCTTCCTAGGTTTTTACATCACTTATTTTATGACTAACATAAACTGCTCGTATCAATAAAGATTTAAAGGCATTAAATTAGGAATATTGTTATTTCGTAAGCTCCCACATTTTGAAGTCGATGTCTTTTAAAAATAGGGCCATAAACAAATTCATAAGTAGGCTCTGTTCACGTTTTATGCTTTTTTAAGGGTGCCTCTTGAGGGCGCCGGTAAAGTGAAACGCGGCGTAAAACCTACGGAACCCTGCTGGGAAACAAGGGGAAAGGGGACTTTTAAAATTTCCTTTGCCTTCTTAAAAGCCCTGGTTTAGTGAAAGAGTTAGTTGCGGGAATTGTAAATTGAGTTTTGAGGAGAAGGAATACATTTAATTTTGTTGGTGTTTTTGTGTCTTCTTGTACACACGTAAACTTGCAGAACACATTTTTAAACTGTGTCAGAAAAATAATCAAGATAAATGACACAGTCACCAGCATGTACAATTTCCTACACACGTACAAATTAAAACAGCATTCTCGAAAAGGAAATTACATTTCATTGTCCATCCGCGCGCAAAGAGAACAGACCAACATTTTTAATTCAAAACACACAGCAACCCATACGCATTAAAATAGGTTTAACCGCCAGCCGTTCCATTTTCAAAAAAATAAAATAAAGCAAAAAGGCGCGTTCCCGCCATTTCTCCAGGCCGCGCCGCAAATTCCAGTGGAAAAAATCGTATTCCGAACGCGGTTTGAATTTTAATTGACGTTGAGCCAACAGCGCGATCGGTGCTGCGAACATTTTCGAGTTTACATCTCGTTCGGTTGGGGCTGGTTGGTGGTAGCCCACAACATGTGTGCTATAAAAGTGACGCCACACGTCCGCAACCTCGACCTCCCTTCAGCCGTGCGTGGCCACACGTAAACGTACCGCTTGTCAATCTTTTGAACATCAAGGCGTCAAATATCTCGCAATTTCTAAAGAGGATCTGTTAGTTACCTACTTTACATGACTGAAAACTTAACTGTAGTTTATAGAATCTCATATTATTTACCTTTTCACCTTTGATATTGACTCAGTCGAAATTACGAAATAGCACAACAACGTACACTGAAAAAAAAGAATGATTGATTTTACTAAATTCCGCGTAAATTTTATCAAATCCGTGGGTAATGTAGGTCCTACACACGAAATTGTTGATTTTACCAAATAGAACTGGTTGATTATGTAACCAAACAAAGTGGATTTTGTTAAATTCACTCTTGTTATAGTAAAATTAACTATAAAAAGGGTTGACTAATGGCAGTTCATTACTCAACCTACACTACTTTAGTACATTCAACAATTCTTTTTTTTCAGTGTATAGGTAACATATCAATGACACTGGCACGTATTACGCTGTAAATAAACATATACGATTACATAATTTCCATTCTATCTACATCTGGGCATTATATTTTCATAATTTTCAGTGGTGTTCATAAAAATATAATATCTTCATTGTCGTCGGTCACGTGCAACAGTTCATGAAGCCTCCAAATTACAATAAACAATTTGGTTCGCTCATTACTCGCGGGTTCATCACAGCTTCACGTACAAATGATTCGACAAAGCCGCGTAATGTCGAATGTCCGCGGATAATTGCGAAATAACCGCGAGACAGCCTCCTCCCGTTACATTTAATTTGGCGCCTCTCTATTTGCGTCAAATTGAGGACGATGAGGCATCGCTCTGGCTTATTGTGTACTTAATTCTCTTGATTAAATGTACCAGCCCTCACTGATGCATCGAATATTCTGAACTTTTTAGTAGGTTAACTTTTTTCCTTAATTTTTCTTCGGTTCTGATTTAAGGGAAATGATGTGTTATTGCCCTAGAGGTTTCCTCTGTATTCTAAGTTAATAGATTTATCGGTATTTCACAATTTTTCAACATGACAATATTAACCCCAAACATCAACTCAGTATCCCCAAATTAAATAACGAATCATTTTTTCCAGATAACATGCTGCTACTGTCAACATCCAGTGCAGCAATCATAAATAAGAATCTCCGTTTTAAATAAACCTGATGTGTGACCAAAAATGACGCATGCGGCTAAACGTAAGGCGAACACGTCACGTGAATGATCAGGCGTTGGGCAGCGCGGCACACACACAGCGATGCAAGAGATATGCAACACCGCTGCCTTGCCGCTCGACACTAACCCGCTGGTGCGCAAGATAAAATGCGAAGAGTTTCCCGCTATCAGAGGGAAGCAACACACGAGAGTTGGCATGGGGGTGCGCGATGAGATGGAAGAGGACTTTGCCGTAAAGACGAGGAACACGCCACCGATGGGGCCGGCGCCGGGGCAGGAGCACCCGCGCATTGAGCACGGCGGCAACGGCTTCTGGCTGGCCGCCGTCACCACCGCCGGCGCGCCTCACCCCATGCTCGAGACATGTACGGAGACCGGCTTCATCAACAGCCAACCTTCCATGGCAGAGTTCATGACCGCCTTACCTCAACTAGGCGGCGGAGAGCTCAGTCCGCAACACACTCCCCCGGGATACGCGCCTGACCTGCCCTCACCTGGTGGCGGTCTCAATGTACCCGAGTACCCCTGGATGAAGGAGAAGAAAACAACAAGAAAGAGCAGTCAACAAGGTACGTGACCATTTTATAGAAATAGAAGTAGGTAATCTGAATTAAGCTTTCGAAACTGCGAATGGCGGTCAAAAACATTTATCAAGCCCCACCATCGCGTAGAGGCCACCAATAAGAAAATGGCTGCTCCATCAAACGCGGACATTTTCGTTTCGTAAGTGCGCCTAACTGCCGCGTGAATAACAACTTCGGAATTATTATTGTGCCTTTCAACGGCAACAACAAATGGCTATTCAACCATTGTATTCTGGTTCACGGTCCCAGAGTCTCTTTAATGAACATCAAATTACTCCGAAATATATTGAATTGTGTGGCGCGACGACGCCGACGTTTTGTGTCTGTAACTGTAGTTGGTCGTGGTGTGGGAGTGGTATCGCTACGCGTCGGCAGACGTATTATCCGAGCCACCGACCCGCTCCAACATGCCGTGTAACGGAACGGAATACCCGACATGCACTATAACCACAAATTATAAGTGAGAACATTTTAGAACATAATTTTTACATGCTGACAAGCTTGTAGGTAAATATATCAAAGAACGGAGCTCGGAGTGGGAACCAGTCATCCAATGGACATCACTGACTTTATTTGTGAACGGTTGCGTATACGCACAGAATAATACAATACATAATATTACGTAGTATCAGGCCTGGCAATATTTTTGCTGATCAAAATCCAATCTCAATTAACTTGAGCGAACGAGATTATCCAGCTAACGGATCGAAAGGTTTTTTTGGAATCAGAAATCAAAAAATACATCACATTTTTTCTGTTAAATCTGATAGAGACATTCATTTTTTGTACAATTAAACGATAGATAAAAGACGGAGTGACCCCAAATTTGTCTCTGGGACAAAACGCGTGTTAGGGAGAACAATGAGCGGTGGATGATCCATCACCATCCGTCGTGTGAACAGACCCTCACCTGGCGAGCGATACATCATGAGGATGCGATACAAATTACGACATATCTGAACCGACCTTTAGCTTGGGAAAATATTGATACAATTAGCGAGGAATTACGATTAATAGATTTTATAAAAAAAAAAAAAAAAAACATATTCTTAATGTTTTTTTTTTCAAAAGATATACGCCAACAAAACTGACCAAACTCATATCTGAATACAATATGCTCTTAAACATTGAAAATCGTACGGTTTTTTGAGTTGCATCATGTGGTCAATATGCAAAAAATTGCCTTCATCATCTCAGAATCCGCATCCGAACACGAAATTGTAAATCTTCGAAACAAAAAACAGCCACTTACACATAATCTTGGACATGACGTATGTCAGGACAAAAAGAGGATTACAGCTCACAGCCTACCGGTATAGGTTACCGACACCTCCAATTCTAGGAACCGTTGCAATATGAACTGATTACCCGTTCACCTTTCTATAAGTATAAATCACAACACCAATCAGACGCGATGATTCTACACTTTCGTCTCGGTCGTTCACATTTGCGACCTTCCCAGTTTTTTGTAGACTATTCATATTAAAGTTGAGCAGTTTTACAACGTGTAATAGATAATATTTTCATATTTGAGGCGATTAACGCGTGGTGCACAGGAGCGGTCTCCCGCGGGGCTCGACGGGAGGTCGACAAAACGCACGCGTTAACATCGTTTTATGGACGCTACTTCTTTGCTTAGCGGCCCTTGAAGAATTCGTTTGGAAGAGCAGTTAAGAAATCAATGCTATTGCTTTTGATTTCCTTGCTGATCTAGAATGAAAGTTAGACATTGGGATCAGATTCTGATCTTTTGTCTGATGCCTACCTTTAACCATAAAGAATAGTGGCTACATCGTGTCAGTTTATATCACTTACCAATAGCAGGATTTTAGCAGGTGACTGTTTCTTCTTAGGCCGTAAACGTTAATCTTCGTATACCACAAACTAAGCTCCATGATGAAGTCACATTGCTGAACCAATACCAGCACAGAATGGGGTATCTGAGCCAAATGATCTTTGTTACAAATAGGTATATCTTTGTCTGGCACCTGACCAAACTAGAATATTTAAACTTTTGCCGACATCTGCCAATAGATTGGCATCAAGTGCTAACAGATTGTACCTAGACCAAAAATTTTTGATTACTTCCTCAATACTAGCAAGCGTTAGCAAAAGCAAGTAAAATATTTTATAAATATCTCTAGAATGACAAAGTACAACAGTACGCTCTGTTATATTATTGCAGATATTATTATACACAAACTTGCTTATAGGGACCCTGATGATACCACTCCAAATATAAGTTTGCACAAACGTGTAGGGTTGTCAGTACCCACATTAGGCACCATTTTTATTTTTCCCATATAATTATGTTAAATCATTCTCAGAGTTTTTTTTTTATACTATGGAAACATTATTTTTCTGAGGCTAAAAAATAACAGCCGCACATTTAAGCTACGCTGAAGTTGGTCCGTGGATGAATTTCAGAAATTACCCAATTAAGATTCCTCCGCACATCAGAAATCACGTTAAGCTGTTAGTCCCGGCTTTTAGTTGAGGATCCTTGACAATCAGTCGCTTCACAGTCTGACAGCCAGGCTTTCGAAGGTGTGTCATATTAAGCAATAGCGAACTGAGTTGTGGAGATCAGGTAGGTACTCAATCCATGTTATCAATATTGTATTCAGCTGCATCCAATTTAAATTTAAACCAAACAGAAAAAGTTGGGAAGACGCTATAAAGGCGATGACACATCCCATTGCCAAATTATTTTGTACAATTTTATACAGAGCCTTCTTACGTTAGTCTACCCATACTAAACTTGTAACTAAAAAAGAAATCTTTTTGCTCTTGTTTTACATTTTTAAAGTTCGCCTAATTGGGTCAAGGGACCATCTATAAAAGACACAGTAACGCTGGAACGCAAAGAACGAATGAAGGAGCAGGTTGGATTTTAAGTCAGTAAGAGTCTTCGCTCCATCCAGCAGGAGAAGACTCGTTTAAAAATTTTACGAACCAAAAAAAAATAATAGACATCCCATGTGAAGGTAGAAGTAATTTGTAAATTACATTTCACAACAAGTTATAACTTGTCTGCACTTAATTCTTGTGTGGCATATTTGTGCTTACAAATAAAAACTAGGTATAAACAGCAGTCAAATTTGTTTCGACGATTATGTTTGTAGAAATAGACTGAATCGTTTCAAATTTCGAAATTATACTTACAAAAAGATCGACCAAAATGTCACATCTTTCGTCACAGATCTGCCGGCAACCCTAGTACACAAGGGCTGCAGAGCCGGCCGTGAACCGGCGCTACCGGGGTAATCCGTCACTGTCAGCGCTATCGAGCGATGCACGCCCGCGCGATGCACCGCCGCGCCGCGCCGCCACCGCGCCTGTGCGCCCTGCGCCTAAACTTAGATATTGCCTTCAGCAACTTCGAATCATCCCGACTCGGCGTCTATTTCCAAATGCCGCATATCCGGCATTTTCAATACCATTTCCTGATTTTTTCTTTACTCTTCTGAAAATATTTATAGATTCAAAAGAACAGTTATGTAAAACGACAGCAGCGACAATAAAGGCAGAACAAAAAACAAAGCTGAAAATTCCGTAATTATTTTTGGAAACCTACTTATTTGCGGCGAATATTTCAAGGATTTATAAACACAAAAGATTTTGCTAGAAGCTTATACACTTCTATTGTTCGACAACATAGCGTTAAGAAAAAAATCAAATAACGGAATTGCGAGCCAGCGACCACGAACACGTCGAATGGAAGACAATTCTCAATAGAATCTGGAGATAGATATACGTATTAGGGACATGAAACAAATTGTTCGCACAACCACGCCCCGGGCCGATCTCGGAGGAGATCGAAATTAAAATGAACGCCCTGACACGATCGATCATTCCGATTCTTTAATACAATGCCGCGTTATTTCTGCACTGTCTCAATTTGTTCAGACGATCGTGAGTGACGTGAGAGGCACTCGCGATTTCACGTTCCTTGTTCACTGTAATGACTTTTGAGTAACAAAAGATTTTATTAAATGTAACCAAGGTTTTTTGAAGGGTTTGCGGAATGTGAAGGATGAGTTATCAAAGCGCAAGATGCGTGAAATATCGCGTGTGTCATGAATACGGTAGTCCTATTTTTATAAGTTATTAAAAATATAATTATATTTATTAGTTTTGCAAAGTTTTAAGCCAGTTTTGGAGAGTCGAGGAAAAAATTTAAACTATCTATATGTCGTAGGTTTTTCATCAAATTAGGTTTTTGATCAAACAACGGATAATCCTAAAATAACAACACGATTTTATCATTTCCGTAAACAAATCTAGTGTTTTGATCAATTCCCTAAACTGGTTCAGTGAAATGACAAAAATTTCAGAAAATGTCGACGGAGCACCGTTTCGCGGTGCTCCTACTTCTGGGTGGTTTAAAAAAAATAACCACATAGTGATCGAAAACCTAGGTTTTTGATCAAAAACCTAATTTGATGAAAAACCTGCGACATATATGTACACTATATCGTAACTATTGATTCCATAGATAATGTTTCTGTGATCCAACTCCATACGTGTATTTCGTCTTCGTGTTTCAGTGTAGAAATGTACACTGTACGATTTTTTGATAACCTAAGGTACTTTATAATAATTACCTCTCTTCAAACCCGAAAATAAAAAGGAGTCCTACTTTTTTAATACCTATGCCTAGGATTTTACCGACTTTGTAAAACTTAGCAAAAATGTAACAAACTTGGTGGTCACCAAGTCTGTGTATTGTACTGTATTTTTAACGAAATTGCGTGCGACGTATCGCGTTCTGTAAATAAGCAGCTGAAATATTCACTGTAATACGAACCTATTACACGTAATGATGATGGCATGGGAACTTTGTCATTCTGCCTGCTTACCGCTAACTAACATTTTTTGTAGGCACGGTTTTTATTTTTTAAATTAGGTATGCAGGAAATTCAAACAAGACAATAATTTTTGAGTGCAATCTTTTTAAACTGTAGTCATTATGTGCTGGAAGACATACGATAAAATTAGGCAAACAATATTCAAAAATTTTAATCGAATCATTTCGACCTTTCAGGTATTTTCAGTCCATTTAATATTTTTTTATTTATTAAGCCCAGATAAAAAAACATCAGACCTATATGTGTAATCCTCAAAAACTTTATAAGTCTTTCGTCTACGTAAAATACGAGTACTTAACACTCACATTTCGGCAGTTAGGTAGGTACAATGGATTGTCAGGTTAATCTAAATTATTTTTGTTCAAATAAGTGACGAAACTCCTTACATATAAAATCGAAAGTGTTTACAAGGCATATTAAGTGTGACCACTTTTCATTACAACAAGTAATCAACCCTCAAATGCGCAAGGTGCGCAAAAATAGCGCCACTTTCAATTTCAATGCAAAAATAAGTCGTAAATTGTGCAAAATTAGCCACGGTCGGAACAAACGCCAAAACTCAGGTAGTCTTTTATCTAGCACAGTTGACCACATCTCGCAAATATAGCAATAAATCTTTAGGTCGGTGCTCTTTGATTTATGTGAAAAATGATCGTAAATTTTAGGTTAGAATGATATCCGAAAGGCGGGCCATTCTTGGTCACCACTTAAGGTACCTTTTGCCTATTATGTTTTATTGAGTTCCACTTACTATTATTAGGTTAAGGTTCTATTTTGAAGGAAAATGATTGTTGCTGCTTAAACAGCAATTATTTGCGGCTTGTTTCAATTCGTAACTTTATCATTAGTTAGGTATATACATAGATAGAAACCACTGCAAATAACTCAGTTTAAGCTAAACAAACACTGTTTAAATCAGGACCGAAAAAGTAATTATGAAAGGTGGTTACGTAACTGTTACCAAAATACCTATATTTTTATTAATTTCATAATATCGACTTAATTCTTGCAAGTAAAAGAAAAACCCAAGAAATGAAAAGTTCCTTCGCTGTTTCAATGTGACCTCTGAAAGCTTTTCTATGGACTGTAATCCTACGGCCTCTGTTGAAGTGGGGATGTTTAATTTAATTTTCACATGTTCAAAGGTATTTGAAGTTCAAAGTCCCACTGAACTCATTGTTCTTCTTTAAACAACCCTTCAAACGCTAATACATTATTAATAAATCATAAACACCGTGAAACTAAAGACACAAAAATATAATAATTTTCGGCTATAACAACCGTATTCATTGGCTGTCAATACATCCCCGGCTATGATTTACGCTTGCCGTAACACTTTCGCTGCCACCGGCTCACTGGCTATCATCGCAACGACATAAATCAATGCGGGACAACCGGCCCTTTGTGCCTTTATAGCCGATTCCAAATAATACACCCGACACCCGAAGGTTAAAACGTTAATGTGATATGTTTTTAGGATTTATTTGACTGTTTAAATCGTTGTGTCGACTCAAGTGTGTGTTTTATAGGGTTAAGTGATTCGTAGATTTACGTGCTTGTCATTTTATGGTTTTCTGTTTTTCTTCTTGACTGGTATTTTCTTCTTTCGAACCATTGGCCACAATATATTGTAAAACTGTCGTAGAATGGGTATGATAAGTTCGAAAACCTGTAGGTACCTAATGCAAAATGGAATTCCATTACAAGATACAAAAACTGTTGTAATTCGTGCGAAAATTTTACTGACCTCTTAAGAAGCAAATGACTTTCGCTCAATATTTCATTGCAGTACAATTAACACCACGAGCACATTTCAAATAAAAAGCCGACTGCAAACGAAACGGGAGCCGCTGAGTAACTAACAAACAAACAAACAAAACATAATCCTAAGCCGACATAAAGAACGCGCCAATCAATAAATCACTCTCGCTAAGGCCGGGCACACACTGGGCCTGACTGGGCGCCTATTTGTGGCGTATTGTCGGCGCCGATTTTTACAGCAATTAGAAACACTTACCTGCCACGGTCCACTGTAATCCTATTAGGTGATTGGTGAGGGAGACAGAGCATCTGCGTGGGCGGTCGTGGATGCAAGACGGAGATATTGCTCAGCACTTTTCTGTTAGTAAGACTGAATGGACACCGATGAAATTGTTGTTTTCGAACTGGTTACGTTGCGTATGTTGTTTGATCTTCATTTTGTTCTCACACACGCTTTCGGTGAGGATTTTAGGCTTCTGTGAACATCTTTTTCTATTGAATCAATTCGATACAAAGAAACGAGTTCAGGGCGCCGAATAATTAATACGACTGTTCACTTTAACTTCGTATCGTGTGTACGACCACACGTATCGTAGATATTGATCGGCGTCCCAATGAAAAATGTACTGCAAAGTTGATTAATACATAACGGCTTCCTACAACCCAGTTTTCACACCACAATGTAAACAATTCTGCATAATCAATTTGTTCATTTAACACAAGATTGTTTGGCATTTCACACCCCTCTATGAGTCTCGAGTGAGCTGTTTGGTGGTTCTAAACTGATTTATCATATCAGCGAGAGTTCCAAACAAGCATCATCTTACACGCATAAACCGTGGTATCGCGGTCGACGACTATTGTTGCCGGTTACAAAACATTCTCGACAATATGCACTAAAACTTGAAGCACATATTTGGATAACACTGCTAGATCATCTTTGCTTCTTGCGCTAATTTAGAACGTAGTAACTCTGTTTACTCAGTCATCAGAATTTAAACTCTTCGTAGTTGGTTTAGGGTTGACATTGGCATGAGTGTTGTGTGATGTTGTTTTGTTGGTCGCGACGCGGCTGTCGACAAACAGGAGCATGTCTGAGACGAGGGTGCGACACCCGACGTATCGTGTTGTCCGGTTTCCGGACACGAGTTTGCTTGGTCGCGGGTAATTAACTAAGTTTCTGTACTCCAAAGCATAAGTGCTTATTGATAAAACAGTAACTGTACGCTTCTGTAGCTTAGTTGGTTAAACTTGAATTGAAACCAAGTCCGCCATATCGCAAGATAAATGAAAGCTGTGAGCTTGACAGGTTAAACTAAGTACAATCACGATACCAATTCGTCACATTCAAAGTAACTCTGACTGACTTTTTAGATTTATTATTATAAGAACTACATGTACAAGAAATAGTTTTAAAGTTACATTTCGTAACTGTACAGCTAGACAGCAAATTATTAGTTGCGATATAAAACATTCACGCCGCCACATATCTCAACAAAGCCTCCGCATATTAAGCTCTAACATATAAATCAAAAGCGAACATCTTAAAGCTAAGCCGCGAAATCCGTTTAATCACCTCGCGAGTTATTAATAACGCCTTTGAAATTAAACAATAAATTTAGCGGGGCTAATCGCGCGACGAGACCGCAAGCCAACCGCTCGCTGAGTCAACATTTATAGAGACAAATTGTTGCACCACTAACACGGCCTCTACGATGTATTAATCTTGAGACGTAGCTCGTAGCGCCGCTACGCCGTAGCCGAGGGAGATCCCTGTGCACGCTCACACTACGACACTTCACGAACATCCCGACATGACATCGCTGTAAATCCTTATCATTCATATTCAAAAAGCTCTCTTCCATGGTGAATTCATGAAGTATGAACGCACACAAAAGTGCTTTATTTATGCTAATGCTAATGTGACCGCTGACTTGTTTAGACACGAATGTCATTTATATGATGCGTGTCGTTATTTTAATGCTGTTCGTGTTTAATACTTTATTGCATCAATTTTGTTCACTACTACGCTCTGTGTAAATGAAGTGAAGATGGACGTGGTATTATTTTTGAATGACAACTATTTTTATTTATGTTGATGCAGAGTAATAGATTTTTGTCAGAAAACATGACGTGAAAGTTCTCATTATTAGCTTATATTTACACCAATTTGTTCTCACATGATAAACATTGAACTTATCCAAGTTACATCAGCTCTTAAGCAACAAAAACACTCACACTTTTTCACCCACCCACATCACAGTCAATAAAGCGAAAATTTGGAAAAATCCGCTAAAATATCTGTCAGGACAAACGATTCTTGACCTTATCACGTCCGAGGGTGATAGGACGTTTTCCCCCCATTACCCTGGCATGATATATGGCGACTGGCGACTGCGACACAACTATTAGTGCATCCGTCATTACTCACCGTCACAGCTACGTTTAGCCGCAGGAGCCTCGCTGCATAAACAACTACATCTCTTGGGGCGAGTAGCAGTGTATGCTGCTGTTTGAATTTTGTTCGCGAGTGTACGTTGGCTGGTCCTGTAGGTGAGATTCTTGGATTTATTGAAGTATGAGTACGTATGTATGTACTTGTCCGTATGGTCGAGATGCCATTTGAAATTCGAGTTTTTTGCTACCTACTAACAAGAGCGATTACTGCAACATTTGTTGTTGACTGTACTCTATAACTTTGCGATTTAATTTAAATTATTTTATTTAATAATGTAATTTAAGAGTTTTAGAAAGCATTTTCTTGACTACAATGGAAAAATCTCAAACAAAAAATGATAAGCTTATGACAAACCAACAGAAATAATCATACAAAATACAATTAAAGACTAACCAAAGACAAATGCTACCATAAAGATATCTATAGTTCCAAAACCATTAAGTATGGCGTTAACGTGAGGGTAGTCTGTAAGTGGACGAGTGACGTCGGGTACCCGGGCCTCGTCCGTCTCGTCACGAGGGTGTTAATTTGCTAAGACCCTGCTAATGAAACCCGCGACTTACCGCCGACACCGATCCCCGCCAAGATAAACGCTCACAAGAATCCCACAGGAAATTGACGCTTTTAACGAACTCGCAACTTTCCTGATCACATCACACTATCATATCTCACGTTATAGTTAAAAAATGCAATGTTTAATTAAGCGGAACACGCGTGCTATTCAAATAAAACGCGTCTCACCACCCTCAGCTCGTAATATTGAGAGTGTCGATCGATTGCGAGGGAATCACTCCGCTTTGGAACTAATTTGATTTTAGCATATTAAGGGGGGTGTATATCTAGATATAAGGAGCGCGTCTTGTGGCCCCTCACCCCCTCTCTGCCCCGCGCGGGGGACGAGCGGTTGGTAATAACGCAAATGATGTAAGGTGTGCCCATAATATCCATCACACGCGTCCCCGTATTTGCTTATCTATGGAAACACGGAAGTGTAAAAATCGTCGTGAAAAAAGCTAGGGGTTTCAAATGTTATGTTCAACATACAATACACTTAAGATTATTAGATTCTTGGGACGTATTACTTTTCTTTTCATTGAAATTTTTCTGACTTGGGGTATTCATTCGGGTTTTCAAACGTTCTTGATTCCGCACTCAACTTTTAATTCGAAAACGATACATCCAGTAGAGTCTCATTTTAAGAGGAAATATAAAATATTATAATGTTCCTACTTCATTATCTAACCCAAAGTATCTAAAATTAACGTTTCTAAAATAAATAAATATCAAAATCAAACGGAGCGTATCGACAATTTTTTATCAGATCCAGTAACGCAACAAAGACGCGATTACCCGGTGCCAACAAACTCATTTAACTTTACGAAACTCCCGCTCAAAAATATCTCCTTAAATATTTCCCTGTTTCGATTTTATTGTTCTCTATTCTCTTTTATTCATTCATTTTATTTACCAAAGAGATTAAAGTTGAAACCGAAAAACGTATCTTCTTTAAAATTCTCGTATTCGAACATTACAGTTCTTTCGCAATTTATTTACGAGCTAGCTTTTAAGTTAGAAAACCTGAGTTTTGAATGATATTATTCATAGAACGTTATTAATTAACTTTCTGTTAGCCAACTTTATAGATATCGATAAAAAAAAAAAAAAAATTACAGTAGCCTATTCATCGCGACAATTCGAACACTATTCGCCATTTTGAAACCGCCAGGTTTTTAGGCAAAGGTATGCACAATCAGCCTGTGGGAAGTTCAACGGAAATAAATGTAGGGTCGGAGGGTAGATAAGTGTTCCCGTGCAAATGCCCGGCCTCTTTCGTCGAGCTCTCAATCGGAAGCTGGGCTACATAAATAAGAGTGGATGAAGGTGTCCCTTATCTGAACAGTTTTGTCGCCTCACTTCTTACTTTTGAATGCGGTTATGTAAACGTATAGCTTTCTTTGGAAGGGTTTCCGTTGTGAACATGCGATGATGTGGTCCTTAACAAATGACACTTTGAATAAACATATTATGCAGATGAAGCACATGATCAGACCTAGCTTTGGGAATATTATAGGCTGATCAACATAGATCTCCGTTTACTAACAATCGACCTGGTGATTAATTTAATCGTCGTTTCATCGTGACTATCTTTTCATGTAACTGTGACCCTGGAACATAAAGGGCTAATGAAGGATCACCGTGGATTTTAGTCAGTACAAGTCTGACAGTCCCTTCCGTCCCGCCCTGGGTGGGAGGACACATTTGATATTTTTTAGGATTTTCATCGTTTTATTTCCATCAAGTGTATCACTCATTGTTGTCGTAATGATTTTCTATTACAAAGCTCTTTTAAATCAATATTATGTTATCGCTTAAGGTCAACATACAATTTAACGCATCAAAATTATCCATATTGCATAACTACACCCATTGTTTGCAAGTGCCATAATCGACTATTTCCCTTGGCTAACTCGTTTGTTATAAAGATAAATAGTAAAAACAACATTGACACTAAACTGTAAAAAATACTCGCTTATTTTAAAGAAGTCGTGAAAAACGTTAGTCGGTAAGTAATTCGTCTAAGACGCTGGTTTTCTCCACTGGGTTGTTTATTGAACCGCGAAGCATTTGTAATCGTTTAATACCCTCAATTCTTTATCAACGCTGGGGGTGTATCACACTGGGTCGGAATCACCCCCGGCCGTTCTAATGTATAGCTCGACGACAGCCATCCGATTATCTCTCTCGATACAACATTGAAATTTAATTAAAATCACACTTAACTACCCAAAAAACACTAACATTTTATTTTCGTCAACCAATAACGAGATATTTTTATTGGCCCCGAGATGGCTCTCATTTCGCGAAAGTGAAATGGAACGCAAACGATACAAACTAAGGCGGACTCAATAATGACATCATTTGCTTATCAGCTGACCATTACCGAAAATCGAATGCTACATTAGGCACGCACAGTCCGAAACCTAACTGTCCCTAAACCTAATAAAAACTCCTTATCGAAACTCCGCCATTGTAAACTGCCATCGATTGCAATATTTACTTTTAAGGCGAACATAAATTCTTTCCATTTAAAAAAATAAAAACATTTCGGCTCTTATCGTGTTCGATTTTTAAATAACGGTGTGCCATTGGTAGCTAAGTTGAGGACAAGGTTTTGTCCCCGGTTCCCCTTTTTTCCTGGGGAGGAATTTCTTTTCGGCAATTTAGAGGCGAGCAGATAATAAAAGGGCTCTAACTGCCCCGATCGCACCCTAATGAAAACTGGAAAACTCCTCATTTCAGTATCGATAACTTTTCTATTTACGCCGACACACGCGAAGGATAACTCAAACAAAATCTAATCACTCTATTTGAGAAATCAACTTTGGACACCTAATGTGTAGCACCTATAATAATTCTAGTTCTGTAACAACAAAGAATAAACAAATAGCTTTGGTTAAATTATGAGTTGAACTTAATCCAATTTTCTTGTAATGTCCTCACATTTGTTATTACGACGATTTAATAATCTACGTATGTAATCTACATAAATCAGTATGTAAAAATTAAACCTGTAATGAAAGCGATATAAGACCGCTACTGTATCTATGGAATTAGTAATGTTATAAAATAACGGTGTAACAATTTTGGTGTGACATAAAAAGTTCTAAATCTTCTTCTATCTATCTTTTGTATGTATAGTATCATCTATCTATCTATCTACGTAGGTATATATCGTTCATTTGTTTCTTTACCAGAAGTTTCTCATCTAAGTTCTTACTCGACTACAATACTGTAGCTACCTCTAGCTTCTAAATACAAAATAAACCATGAAAAGCTTATGTATCAGTAGCTGCGTGCAGGATCAGAACATCGTGATCCTCAGCACTTGACCCAGTTCGGGTGCAGCGGGTGTAAATCGAGAATCGATATGGCAACGACCCTCGTGTCTCGGTGACTCCCGCGCTCCTCTCGCCTTCTGTGATATCGTTGGAGGCTGAGGTGATCTTATACAATAATAAAAGTATAATCGATTTTTATTTGATGAAAGTATTTATGGTGCGGCGATAGACAAAAAGTTTTCTTGTTTCAAGTGTGATGTGATTGAAGAGTATGTAATGTAATTTTTAAACAAATAATCTTTTTAATGAAGTCTTTCGAATCCGGGTTTTGTTTTCTTTTTCGTAAATGTAATAGGTACATAAAGTTCATTACTAAGAACCACGGTCATTTGTATAAACTGATTCACCTCTCTTGATAGAATATGACACAACCGGATTTCCCAAAAAAAAACAACTCTTAGATCCTCAAACGCTTTATAAAAACAACAATAAAAAATGAACACTAAAACACAAACACTTTAACATAATTATCTACATGTCGAAAATTGAATGTACTATTACAGTAATTATCGTGTACAGGTACACGGTACAGTTGTTGAAACCTATAATCTACAATGGGACCTCACAATAATTTGGTCAGCAACAGCGTACCTTTTTTCCGTAGACGCGGTTGTTCCCCCCGGGACACGTGGTCCCACTAATTGCACAGCTGGGACAACCCACACCACCAAATGTGAGTTTTCCACTTAAATAAATACATATATTTCATATTACTGTAACGTACATATAGCTTCTAATTACGAAGGGAAGGACGCTCTATGAATTACTGGCTCATAATTAAATGAATGTTACCTTTCATTTATTTTTCCTTTATTATTTCCTGGGTTTTTTTTTAATATGGAAGCTTTCGTAGGCTTCCTATACAAATGTTTCCAGTCAAATGCTACGTATGTTTTCTCACTGGTAGAGTCGTGAAAATCGACGCGAAATCGAACTACGCTGTAAACAAATGGTTAGAAACATTTTCCCAACCCAAATTGTTTTAAAACATTGTTCAAATCCACCGCCTGCAAGTTAACATCAAACAACGAGAAAATTAACGCACACCCGCCATATTGAGATTGTTTAAACTTGGATATTATGTACAAGCAACCGCCACATGTCCTTCTCGGAACCCGGGAACTTCTCTACGCGTATTCGAATTCCTGTATGGAGTAGAAATACGGCTTTATAGGAGTAAAATCATACTTTCTCCTGACGGGCGAGGGGGCCCGCGGTACTAATGACCGCGCGGGGAGAGGGAATATCTACCTATACCTACACATGGCACGACAACCACACTTTATATTGCGTTTAGCAGGCTGCCTACCCACACTCCTGTTACACACACAGACAAACCACCAAGGTTTGTTTTTTTTTAGTTATTATTCCGACGTGCACTATTTTCTTTTCTGACCGCCACTCTTGCGGTCGGCTGCCAGGTTCACGACGCTTTCGCAAAACAAATGTTGGTTATGTTAGGGAAATATTACGAAAAGCGGTTACATTCCTAATTAGGATGATTTTATTTAACTCCCTAATGCGTTTTCGGTAAATGGAGTTTATTTTTTTGTTTTTATGGCTGAGGTTTATCTTTAATAACAGAGGCTTTGGATTATTATTCTGGTTTATAACAGTTACAATTTATTTAAACTGCGGAGAATTACAATAAAAATAAAGAGCAGAATTACGTAGAGCGATGACTGAGTAAAAAAAACATTACGAAAAAGCCCAAGGTTTGTGGTTATGGACATAGAGTTACTGAACACACGTCGAATTGAGTTGTTAACAGTAGCATTGAATTGTCTATGCTACAAGCAATTAAAAAATGCCTGTCAGGGTTTCCTGCCAGTCATGTTCCGTGCATGTGTTAGAACTCGCGGGCCAAAGTCGGCAGTAACGCTGACTCACTGACCCTGTGTCAAATCTCGATGGACAGTCAACCCAGTGTTTAGCACATGTGCTGAATTTTACATGTTTGGCTTGAGCGTTGGTTTTAGTTCGATAAGGGTGGGTCTGACCCTGGGTTTCGTATTTCCATGTAACTAGAACAGCATGTCATTCTGCACAGTCTCTAGTCCAAAGAAAGATGTGGAGATGAAAAGCCAGTTGAGTATTAGTTAATATACTAAACTGGAAGGCGGGTGTATTTCTTAATTATGTATTGGAAATCGATTTTACACTAAAGTCGTAAACCTTGTAAAATTATAAGTCTGCAACTTTATGCAGAGCTCGTATAAAATTTAATTTAGTAATGCAATCAATTTGATAAAGTAATCATGTTAAAAGATTGAAGGAAACCAGTGAATATTAGTTTGTGATAATAAAAACCGATAGCATCGACAGTTCATTTAGCAGTGAATGTGTGACAGGTATAAAATGGCCGTTCGCACGGACTCGCACGATTACTGAGAACTAACGTGCTCACCTCATCTACTTACCGATCGCCCATGCTTGATTACTATACACCACAGCCACTATTCTAAGGAAATTGCATTTGTTGAAGTTGAATAATGGTAAACATGTATCACAAGCAATTTTACAATTTTCTTATTCTTCTTAAACTGTCAGCTCAGCTTCACCTATGCACATAAATTGACAAAGTGCTAAACTTCAACAACGTGATATATTATGAAACGTAGAAAGCGCATCAAAACAGCAGTATCCATTCATATAAAACACATTTCTGACTTTCAAATATTCAACATACGATATCCAAATTGTTATTGGAATAACGCATCATCCATCAGACATCGCGCGTCGGTGGGGTGAACGTAACGTCGCGAGAAAGGGAGGGTTATATACATATAATGTGAGCGAGAGAGGGACAGAGATTGAATTTGAAGAATTTGCATAATCTGCTCGGGTACTTTATCATAGAACCACGTGGCAGTGACTAGTGCAGTCGCGGATTACGCGCGCTGGATTAAATCGACACGTCTCCCGTCGTCGAGCAACGAGGTCGTTCAGATCACGCGTCTGCTGCCGATGTTACCGCTTTCGACACAACTTCAAAACTAAAATATTACACTCATAACTCTAATGATGCGTGAGAAACCACACTCGATTAATCGAGCCAACTCACTATTTAATTCCAAACCCAGTGGCCGAAATCAAAGTAAGAACACAATTGGAGATCCGACTTTTATATCAAATGATAAATATCACACCGCCAGACTCTGCCGTCCAAAAAACGCTTAACTTGTCCCGCTACAAAAGGAAAAAGCCAGCGTCTTCCGTTCGGCCGGAGCCAAAGAAAAAATCTTCGCGAGGGATCCGAGCCTTCCATTTATCATATTCCATATTCATTTATTCGTCAAGTTCTGGATTCATTTATTCGTCATGTCTTGATTTCGTCTCATTTATTATTAAAAATGAACTGTCCAGAGCAGAACGTGAATACGACATCGGCCGGGGGCCACTGTTTCAATCTTAGTATAATTTCATGCTGAATTAGGTCAGTGTAGTGGGATGGGGGCAGTTTTTGCTAGTAGCATTTTTATGACGCGGTGTAGTAATTCGTTTGTTAAGGGGGTCCTTAGGTCCCCGACCTTGTTGATACGGGTGATCAGTGGGTCAGCGATATCTCGGGATCTGGGCCGGAGCTGACCCCGACTTCCGAGCGGATGATGTATCACCTGGGCGATATCGCGCTTGTTGTACTAACTCATGTGGATGTGTTACACCGTTTGCGGATTTCGAAGCTCTTTTGTAAGCATTTTGCGAAGTGAATGCTTTGAGGTTACCATTCTGATTTTCGATTGATACGTAAGGATTAATCGAAAATCAGAATCGTAACTTGATATGTCGAAATGGTCAAATTTTATTTTAAACTAGCTTCCGCCCGCGACTCCGTCCACGGGGATGTCGGTCTTCGCGTGGATGGTTTATTTCTCCATTTTGAGTAACTCTGACAATGACATCTTATAAATATCTATTGGACCCAAATACGGCTAAGCCTATAATAATTAAGGAGATCCCTCTATTGAGCTACTGCTGTTGAGCTCGCGTTCTGTAGTAAGTATTTTTTTCATAGTAATTCCGACCTTGTATTTACAAATAACTGATCGGAACAGTAATCAAAAAGGTCGCACTGAAAAGCACGGTTTAAAATTACACACATACAATATTAATTCCACGGACGACCGCTCGCCACACTGGACACGTCCGCTCGCATCAAAATTCAGAATTTATATGCATCGCGCGGCGCGGAACGCGGCTCCTTATATAGGAGTCGGGGAGGCGTGGCCCGCGTGTGCCGCAAACGGTTCAAGCCAAATCCGACTTTCGGCGCTACAGGTTACGGCGCTGAATCCACTGCGGGTAATGCAACGTGTGTTCGCGGTTCTACAGAACAACGTCTATGAATAAAACTGAAAAATAAGATTTTTTTTTCTACGTATTTTTCCAGGATAAAAAGTATCCCATTTTATGCCCAGGATAATAAGGTATAATTATACCAAGTTTCATCGAAATCGAACCGTTAGTTTTCACGTGATGCCTGCACATACAGACAGACAGACAGACAGACAGACAGACAAAAATTTTTTAATCACATATTTGGGTTTGGTATCGATCCAGCAACACCCCCCGCTATTTATTTTTTCAATATTTTCAATGTACAGAATTGACCCTTCTACAGATTTATTATATGTATAGATGTATACAACGTGTAACGTTACTAACGCAAAACCTCTCGTGGGGTAACTCAGCCCATGTTACTGAACAATGTTTGTTCTAAGACTTCTGGAAATTCGCAAAAAAAAATTTACTTTTTCATACAAAATGAGAAATTGATCGGGCCCATCAGTATGAAAAATCATTTTTTTTTGCGAATTTCCAAAAGTCTTAGAACAAACATTGTTCAGTAACATGGGCTGAGTTACCCCACGAGAGGTTTTGCGTTAGTAACGTTACACGTTGTATAGACAACATACACGTACAAGTTGACAAAACTATATTTACAACTATCAACTTTTTTCATAACCTGACCAAGGCCTTTGACTAATTGTCACGTTCAATCAATAAACAATAGTTGAAATGGACTTTAAAAATAATGTAAAATGTATTTATTTAAAAAATAGAACACCAAACCAAATAGAAATGTACAAACCTACTTGTCCAAGAAAGGCTTTCACAAAAGTACAGATTTAAATATTTACCCCCTTACTTATAAAAACTTGTGTTGCTTAGCTACCGATTAAATATCACCTGTCCTTGTCATTTCTATTTTAATGAATAGAGATGGCAAGTGACTTAAGAGCTATTTAAGATAAGTAACGTCTAATCAATGTTTATAAGTAAGGCCCATAATTAATATAAATTACGAACAACGTATAAAATTTACCAACAAATGAGTATGTGTTTCTTGAATAATAAATAAATAAATAAAAGTAATAAAAACATCAACACACAAATATTTTTAGAAGTTACGAAAATCCGAAGTGGCCACACGGGGCCAAATAAAGAATAGAATATACGATCCATTTGTAGGCAATCTCACAATAAAACGTTGTCAGTCTTTGTGTCGGCTGTCGGCGGGTAGTAATTCGGCCATTTTGCGAACATAACAAATGAGGGCATTACTGGCCGTACCTCCACTACATACGTCATACCGAGCTATGGGACACTGCAGTATTATGATAATGAAATTGAACTACAAGAAGTGTTTGGGCTCTTAAATATTTAGGTTTAAAAAATACTGTTGTAAAAGTATACAAGACATGAATATGATACCCTGAAATTTTTCTAAGGTTCTCAATGTGCCATATTTACGCCTATATGTAGATGTTAGGCTTACTTAAATGCTTGTCTTAAATGTAAGAAAGTGACTTTCAGTGAAACGCGATGGCGAAAATACTCTACAAAAAAAAAACCTTTACATAAAAACTCAATGAAAAAAGAGGTTGTCTTTATGCATAGTGACGTCACAGTGGCGACGATGTAAGTACCATATACGGATACTTGCTTACGCATTAAAGACACGGTTGTCTTACTTCAGTGAGTTCAAGGTCCCAGGCCATTTCATTACATCACCAACTGACTGTCACCGATCTCCGGCGCATCACTCGATCGTCCAAAAAACTCGGGCTTCGTTTGATGGGCGCTTCGGACAGCCAGGGACCCGCCCCGGGCGCCGCGCAGCGCACACCGCGACAAGAACAAATGACCCCGACGCATCATAATAAATAAAACAATTTGTTCTTAATTAGATTTCGTGAATTTAATTTTCATGCCAGTAATTGGTCGGTGGCCACAAAGAGCGGCTCTCTATCAGTGATGGATGATTGAACATCGCCTTCCTACTATTTACCTTCGGTCTTTCCACAGTAATTAGGGGGTTCGGAAGTTTACTTTCATTATTGCTTATGAACCTATTACTGTTTCTAATATAGATTTCATTTGTTGTCGGACTGTTTTTATTGTGAGCGTGAGAACTTCAGGTATTGTACGTGGTGGTAAAGGGTCATTGAGTGCCATATTGAATTACGTAATTATTTATTTCACTGGCCGTGGTAATCACCAATCTCTTCGCTGAAATGAAATACACGAAGCCAACCTAAAAAAAGCAAACCTATTCGTCGAGTTCCCGTAGCGTCTATAAAAAGAAATGGAACGAAATAAATAAAAGAGGAAAACAAAAGACAAATCGGAAAACGCTCGCTTTTATATACTCGCTACAGAACTGCGCCGGGCGTAAAGTTTAAAAAATAAACGCCGAAAAAATCTTGAAAAGTCACGGACGCTTAACTTTCTTCCCCTGTTTTATTTTTCGTTCCCTCTTGTGCACTCTTCCGTCTCTTTTTGGCTTCAGAAATGTAATAAAGCTGTCCCGTTCTTTTTAACTGATAAGTTACTTTTTTAAACTGCAGGAAAATCGAAGTCGTTCACTGGGCGAAATTAAAAGCTGGCACTCGCAGACATAAGTCATAAAAAGAAAATATGGAAGACGTTAATCTGGTGATTTATTTTTGGAATCTATTTGTTGTTTTGTTTTTTTACAACTGCAGTAAATGTTAGCTGAAATTATGCGCATTAATAGATATAGATACTATAAAGTGCAACGTATTTAATTTTTAATATAAATGAGCTAAACTTCGTGCTCAATAATTATTTTGTAACCATGACTCCATAATAATTCAATAAAGAGAAATAAGACCACGTTTGATTTTTATTTTGCAAACAGACAGAAGTATTAGAGTAGGTTGGGGTCAAAAGCGCCAAATCACTACGGGCTGAGTAAAGACAGCATGCAAAATTAAATACTAATATTACTTTTTAGATGCTTTTGAAATAATCGCACACCTACTAAGTCGAAAGTTATTGAATGTATAAAATTCAATAAAAATCGGTTTGAAAGTTTTTCACCATCATGACATCAAAAATCGTTAGTTGTGAAAAATATTCAGTAGGTATAGTACGTACGTGTACTATCTGGGTTACTTATTTCAGTTGATCGTAAAAACCATCTTTTACATTTGACTATGTTTTAAAGTTTTGACCTTATTTACTATCAAATAATTTCATCGATTAACTATTTTCGTTCAGCAGCGGTTTTCTTTCTTGAAAATGTACAAAAAATCACTTATTAGATACTTGTTAATAAAAATCAAAATTGAGGCAAATCAAAAGAATGTGAATAGGTATTGACATTGTTAAATAGAACCGTAGACAAAAAGCAAATATTCCTCCCGCGTCTCGCTCATAGATACTTTTGCCAACCATACCAGCAATGATGCAATGCAAATGTAACGGTGCTCCGTCACCGCAATCGGATGCCTACCGTCAAAGCGGGAACTTTACACAAGTAGAAGTAGTGCAGGAAGGTCCCCCCCCCCCAACAACCCGCTCACCCCCCCCTCCTCCTCAACAACCCGACATTACGACAAATAGAGGAAAAAATGTCGAGAGCTGCACCGGCCGCGCTGTGTACCGTTTGTATGCCATCCGACGTCATTACTCCACTAATATCGAGGTGAAAGTTGATGTGAAATATCTTTTTTCTGTGTAATCATAGAAGATACAGATAGGTATAAGTTTGAGACTACTGGTTGGTTTTCTAGAAATATTTTTGAAAGTAATTTTACGAAGCTTTCTAAAGGTACAGTCAAACCGAGTGCACTTAGCAGCGAACCGGTAACAGACACCGGACTTTTAAAAATATCTGTTGAAGCCCGATGTCCACACTTTATCCAATACGAAATCAGTCTGCCTCATTATCTTCCTAGTTAGAAATAGTGTGATGAAATCGTCATTCACGACTTCAAGCAATAGAAATTGAATCATTGGATTGACATACCTATTTTTTATCGTGGTAAAATCATCAAATTATATATAATTTGATGATTTTAAATGACGCTGTGAAAATAATACCACCTAAACGTTAACAAAACCAAAAATAAACTACCCTTATCCCAGTAGAGCACATCAGTTTGTAACGATAACTCTTGTTACGAAGTTTAAAACGGAGCCACAACTCCACAAGTTACGCAAAAAGTGGTGAAACAAAACGAGGCGATGCCGATGCCCCCGAGCAGCCTGATATTGATATGAGTGACTTGCACTTACCTCCCCTATCGCCGCTCGATGTTATGGACAACTAGCGCCCTTCGACCCCCAATGTTTGCTTAACAAATATTGTCTTTACAAACACAATGCTCACGTCGTAATCTTATTTAAGTGTAGCAATAATGTGTTAATCCGTTGAATTGACGTCTGATTATATTGAAAACGGCGTGCTTCTTTTTTTCCAAGAATTTACCTAGCTATAGCTGTAGCTGTTGAGAGGTGACCGGTATTTTCATAGAACACTGATTTCATTCAACTCAATTCGTGAAAAATCATACCTTTTGTTCAAATATTTAAAGTTTCTGTTACAGCCTATTAAGCTTCAACCATAATTCGGTATCTAAATCTTAAGGGCCAACACTCAACTGGCCATTCGCACTAACTTGCAAAACCACAAAAACAGGGGTGAAACTGCCTCCATAAACAAGTAGCTGAGGCGGCGCGAGAGGAATATTCAAGAGGAAAGTTGGTCCAGTTAGCCCGCGTCCACTCAATGTGCGACACTTGCATCTAACGGGCCGAGTTGTACCGAGTTGACCACCGTACGTCATGCCATGCATTGCCCCGTTGTCCCTTAATGAAGCCTGTCCCGAAACAAGTTTGATACTAACTTATTGCCATCTAAGCACGGTTTGATGGCCACTTAAATGTTCTGCCACCACTTAATAGTTGCCAAACTTTTGCCATTATAAACTACAGATTTTGTACTATGATAACGTGATAAGTTTGTAAAATAGTAGGTACTTGTGATGCTTTGTTGAGATATTTAACAGCGAGAATCTAAAAAGTTTTAGGACTAAACATCCTGTATCTACGAGTCCCTGGCCCAAAGCTACCTGTTTACATTTCTGACAATCTCCCCGCAAAAACACGAAAGTTGTTCTTCCTAGCGAGAGATTTTGCCTCCGAACATCAATATAAACACTGCTGGTCGGCCTATGGCAAGGTATACTTACGCAAGGAAGAAGGCGCTCAACGCATCACTGTGAACTCGGAAATGGATCTTGCTAAAATAATAGAAAAATGACTACATGAACAATATTCAATTTCACTAAAACCCTGCATGCATTTTAAAAACCAATCTTTAATGTTGATGAATATTTGCCAATTCTTTTTTTCTACCTATATAACACCTACATACACAAGCAATAAACTACACATTAACAATGTCACACACAGTCATACACTTTCTTCTCATATTTTTTGGGTTTTTCATCGTACAGGAGATAAACATGTAAAGTATTTTAAGGTTGCTGTCTTGTTACTGATTGTTAGCCTACTGATTTCCCCACGACAGTACAAGGTGGATTCGATGGAAAGCGATCGGCCATATCTGACTCATCTGACGTCTATGCCCATTATTTTGTGCCTCTATCATCCTAAACGTACTCTTCGATAACTCTAATTTAATAAACAATGATATTGATAATTTTTCAATAGCTGAATCTACTACCTGTGAACTGGACGATTGCTTAAAACTCATACCAAATAACGATAAATGTCTCAAGATTATAAATCAAAACATAAGAAGCATAAACTGCAACATGTCAGGTTTTAATGTCCTCTTGGCACAATCAAGAACTTCTTGGGATCTAATAATTCTCACGGAATGCTGGTTAACGCATTCCTCAAATCTTCCGGTGTTAGCTGGCTATAACTTTTATTCAACTAACAAAAACAAAACGCAAAATGAAGGTGTAGTTGTCTACATAAAAAATGGTATATGTGCTAAAGTTGTCGAACCAGACTTTCTAGACGCAAATTGTTTAACAATACAAATTAATAATAACACCGTGGTTTTAGCTATCTATCGCCCGCCTTCATATAACAATATATCAAACTTTCTCCAATCATTAAATGAATTATTAACTAACTACTCTTCTTGTACAAATATTATTCTTACAGGTGACATAAATATAGATATCAGTACCTCAAATCATGACCGTAATGCTTCACCTTATCTCGATTTGACCTCGTTTCACGGCTTGCTACCTGCACACGTTATTCCAACACATGGGAAAACATGTCTAGATCACGTTATTCTTAAAACTAAATTGCCTGCGAACGTTCTTATAGCTCAAACAACCCTTACTGATCATTATACTGTCATCCTGTCATTAAATCAATGTTTTCCTAGACACCTGAAGAAACATATGTTCTCACGGATAGATTCAGATGGATTACTTTCCGACTTAAACAAAGCCAGCTTTCTACCAGTTCTCGAGACAACTGATGCAAATGTAGCTGCTGATAAACTGGTTCGCATTCTTAAAACCATAATAGAGTCAAACACTAAAACGATTATCGTGTCAAAGAGGAAAGCAATTATCAAACCCTGGATTACCCCAGGTCTTCTGAAATGCATAAAAAACAGAGACAATTTAAATAAAAAAACAAAAAAACATCCTGAAAATTTAATACTAAAGACAACATACACAAGATATAGAAATTATTGCAACAAAATTTTAAAAAAAGTTAAAAGGGAATTTGAAAGAGAAGAAGTTAAAAAGGCGGGAAAAGACAATCGTCGTCTCTGGAAAGTTATAAATAAAGTGGCCAATAGATCCAAACCCAAGACAACACCTACTGAGTTAATAAGCACCCAGGATCCTCCAGCTCATTCCTTAAATAAAATTAACCATTTTTTTGCCAATATTGGCTCAACCTTAGCTAGTAAATTAACCGACCAACAGCAGGGTCATGTTAACCCTCCTTTTAGTACCCATCAACCCACCTCTTCCCACTCCATGGTTATTCTTCCTACAGATGAGGACGAGGTAGCCGCCATTATTTCCACTCTTAAGCGCGACTGTGCCGTCGGCTGCGACAATATTTCTTCAAACCTTCTCATTGCGCATAGGAATATATTGGTACCATCTATTACTCATGTTTGCAACTTGGCGATAGAATCTGGTACCTTTCCACTTGCGTTTAAGAAAGCTCTTATCCATCCCATTCACAAGACTGGGGACCGACACTGTATTAATAATTATAGACCAATAGCAATTCTGCCAGCCTTGTCGAAAATTTTGGAACGGCTATTGAACAACAGATTGGTAAAATACCTAGAATCAAACAATCTGCTGTCCCAGTGTCAATTTGGTTTTCGTGCAAAAAAATCGACGGCCATGGCGGTTCACGAACTAACAAACTTTATTGTTTCTAATTTGGATGATAAGAAGAAATCCTTGGCCATCTTTTTAGACCTGGCCAAGGCCTTCGATACGGTGTCGGTCCCTTTCTTGCTACGTAAACTTGATAACTTCGGCATTCGTGGAAATCAGTTGGCACTCTTCAAAGATTACCTAACTAACCGCACGCAATTTGTTAAAATTGATAACAACTTTAGTGACACTCTTCCCGTACATTTTGGAGTTCCTCAGGGAAGCATCCTTGGGCCTACCTTGTTTCTGGTCTATATCAACGACCTCTGCAACCTCTCTCTTCCAAATGGACGTATTATTACATTCGCAGATGACACTGTGCTTCTTTTTAGTGCAGACTCATGGGAACAAGTTTATAAAGATGCTCAGGCCGGGTTCAATACTGTGAATTCTTGGCTGAAAAGTAATATTCTTACCTTAAACTCCAGTAAAACTAAGTATATAGCCTTTACTTTAAGGAACGGCCCGCAGTCAACTCTCCAACCTTTCTCCATTCTCGCTCACAACTGTCCATTCCCTCACAACGGTGACTGCTCTTGTTCCGAATTGCAGAAAGTTGAAAATATTAAGTACTTGGGAGTGACTTTAGATACTAAATTAAACTTTGCTGCACACATAAATTGTCTCACTAACAGAGTAAGGAAATTTATTTTCGTGGTTAAAAATCTTCGTTCGATACTTAACTCCAAGCAACTACTTTCTGTATATTGTGCATTGTGCCAATCGCTACTGACATATTGCGTCACTTCATGGGGTGGAACGTTCAAAACAAACCTTTTACCACTTGAAAGGGCACAAAGGGCAGTCCTTAAAGTCGCACTATTCCTACCTTTCCGTCATCCCACTATAGAAGTGCATAAGTCCTCCAAAGTTCTCTCAATTCGGCAGCTTTTTATTCTCCATACAGCTTTGAAGCAACGCACTCTGATTCCTCCTATAAAACACCATCTACATTCTGAAATGAGAAGCAGAAGAAGGGACGTTTGCCAACCTCATCAAGTAAAAACCAAATTTGCTCGAAATTTCTTTTCTTTTCTTGGCCCGTTCCTATATAACAAACTAAATCATCTGCTCTCTGTACATACCCTAAACAAAACGGCCTTTAAAAGAAAGATAACTGACTGGCTTATCACTTTAGATTATACCCAAATTGAAAATCTTTTCAAACCCATATCCTAAAAAAAACACCACACACTCTCACATCACATCACACGCACTCACCCCATACATACACACATTCACAAACATTCTCCCCTGCATGCATCCTAAATAATAACTACAATCTTTTATTAATGTTATTCTTTTTTTTTGTAAATCGAGTATTATGAGCAATGTTAGAATTTTATAATAATTTTCATTTTAATATTACCTATATGTGAATGTGATCGTCTCCATTACAACAATTATTATGTACCTATATAAGAACTTTGTAAGGGGGTCTGGTGACCTGCCATTCAGGTTTTGTAAAAAACTTAGTTTAGGCACCAGTCTTCCACAAATTAATTTCAATTTGTGTCTGTAGACTTATAAGTACACTCTCTGTTAATTTGTGGTAAGAGAATAAACATTATTATTATTATTATTATTAACATTTTTGTCTTTATCTCTCAACTTAGTTAAATTGTAATGGATACTCCGAAGTGAGAAATGTTATCTACAAAGGATATACCTACCAACCTACGTCAAGAACTAATCATGCTGCCCATTCACTGTGCGAGTTAGTCGCATTATGACCGAATGTAAGAAAATTTCCGACTGTCGCACACTGCTCACAGGCGCGACTACGCCAAACTTTACGTATACGACCGAACTGTGAATATGAATCCTATTATTTGCTGCAATAAAAAGTTTTCTTAGCACATTGGGTCCGTATAAAATATAACTGAGAGCGAGAAAAGAGAGCCTATTTGTCTTTCTCTTGAAGAGGCAGTGGATGTTGAATAGATGCTGTTACATAAATCCTTTACATCATATTATACATACATAATATATGATTGGCAATGTCGGCCTATCAATAGTATATTGCCAATCATTGCGTTACATAACTTATCTTTACATATTATGTTGTAGGCATATAACCCGTTATTAATCTCATTTATAAAATAATTTATTTAAAAAAACTCCGCTAATTATAAAAAACACCAAGAAATACTAATACAATAATTTCTGACAGAAACGTAGCAACCGATTACCTTCAAATGTTAAATGTTGTTTCAGTGCGAATTTCAGAATACCAACGTTCATTTGAGAAAGAACAATCCACCCAAACTGTCAAGCAATCAAAAACTGCTACAACGTATGTTATTTTTGACACAAAACGTCGCAGCAACGCTGACGTATTTGACGTATTTCTATCGAATTGAATAAATGTTGGAATATCGTGTTATGTGACAGCAGGACGCGTCGCCCGCGCATCAATCGTCGCGCCGTCCGATGCTGCGCCTGCGTTGGCAGACAAGTCGAGCCGTGTGTGTTTTTAGCCCTTCGCATCATAAACAAATAAAAAAACAATATGTCACTGCAATATCAGTCTGTAAGTTCATGTGTTAACAAGATGAACAAATATTCAAAATTAGATATGATGTAAAAAAATGACCCCAATGGCGATGAAACAATTTCTGTTTTCTGCGTAAATCGTAGGTGTCAATTGAGAATGCGTTATTGAAGTAATGTGAGTTGACAATCGGGCTATTAATCTAGTGATCCAACAGAGTGTATTGCAGATACGGGCCATGGCACAAATAACTGTCATGGCATTGAATTGATAGTAACATTAAATGTTAAATCTGTGTCAACACTATGGCGTAAGGTTTTCGTAGACCTTCGTAGACCTGGGGGTCTACTCTCTTAGTCCGTCAACAAAAATACGGAAAGAAACTTGAAACTTTTGAGTGAACCCTACTACTACTACTACTACTACTACTATTAGTTCAAGATTCAGTCGGGAAAATTTTTAGTTTATATCACTAACTACTTACTCAACTCCGTAAGTGTTAAAGGATATGAAACGCCCAAAACTAAGGCTAAAGCTACGGGTTTCGTGCTTTAGATAGTAGTAACCCTGTTAGATAGTAGTAACCCTGGACCAATTTACGTGGCTCGGAATACGTACCGTTTTTAACCGACTTCCAAAAGGAGGAGGTTCTCAATTCGGATGTTTGTATATTTTTTTTTTATGTTTGTTCGGGCATAACTCCGTCGTTTACCAACCGATTTGAAAAATTCTTTTTGTTGGAAAGGGTATACTTTCCGAATGGTCCCATTAAAATTTTATCGAAATCGGTCCAGCACTTTTTGAAAAATCAACAAAAACCTAAAAAAATTTCAACATTGTCTACACCGATTACTCCGAGGTTTCTGGTCCGATTACGATGATTCTTTTTTTGTTCGATACAGTATATCTGCCATTTGGTCCCATAACTTTTCATTTAGTTTGGTGCAGTAGTTTTTATTTTTAGCTCATTGTGTAAGAGTACCTACATACATGGGCGATGTTATTACCGGTGCTACGGATTACAATATTTTAGTGTACATGTAAGAAAAATATGTATTTGACAATAATTTGGGTTGAACATTGACACTAATAAGGATTTATATAAAGAAACATCGTTGGATATTACTTCTATTGCATACATTTAATACAAACAACTCGCGTCTCATAGATGTATAGGTGACATTGCGCCCGCGCCAGTACAATTCGGTGTCCGGAAAGTCCTCACGAACGCATCTATCGACAACTCGCACGACAGACGCAAAAATAACCGTTCGTCTAGAAAAAAACAAAAGATCGGTTATAGTTCTCTTGTGTGTAGACAAATGTCAAAGCGTTTAAAATTAAATAAGTTTTTATTTTCGTTCACTCTCTCAGAAAACTGATGGTTGGCAGTGTAGCGTATGAATGAAGACAGTAACACTGAATTATTGAGTTACAAAGTGTAGAATAATGAAAATCAATTAATCAAGACCTGTCATTTGTCTTCGTTCTACATTTTACCGCTGAACGGTTAAGATGCAGAGTAGTTAATGAACGGTAGATTCGGATGTTGCTCTACTTAAGATGCTAAATCACGATTTTAAAATGGAAACTTGTTTGAATGATTTCCAACGTCTAACTTTCAGTATATCTTTTCTTTTCCTGGGTGGAGGCGAAATTTTATGTTATGATGTTACCGATAATATTTCAACGACACAGCTCTTCAACGACTGATTTCATAAGACTGATCGTTTTTACAGCAGGTTACCTATGTAAATCGAATACATTCACTATTTTTCATGTTCGTTACCGCTGTTAAAACGCCATTTTGTCTAGGGTCCCTGACTGTTCCGTTAATTCCTACTATGATCTCATCATAATTGTTGAATACTTACAATAAATTCCAAAACTAAACAAACAAACTAAAGCAAAGGGTCCTATCGCGATAATTTTATCTGCAGCTCACCGCAATTTGCCTTACCTACCACAAATATTTTTTAACAATTACAATGACAATAAGGAAAAAAATAAAAAATAGATAAAACGTTGAATGCAAACGCTTGTGTAGACTTCCGTTCCGTTGTCTTGGACAACGGCAGCGGTTGGATTGTTTCTTTAATCTCTGCCTCCGATGATCAAAGAACAGATAGAACACAGAAGGATAAAGGCGCAGTCTATTTGAATGAAAACTTGCTTTTTACCTACTTACTACTACTACTACTTTTTTTTTTTTGGAAAATATTAGGGAAAGCAATAAACTATGTCATTTGTGATTTAAATATGTGGCTCTTCAAGTCTTTGTACAAGAACCCATGCATCTGTCACTATCACCACATCACAGTTAACTTCTTGAAACATGATTCAGATGGACCAGGTTAAATGAACTAACTATACGAAGACTTCTACTGGTGTGGGTTCAATGTCCTTCTAGCTTTATAGCTGCCAGGCCAGCTTTCATCATCATCATCATCATCAGCCGGAAGACGCCCCTTAGACCGCCACACCGAACCGCCACTTATATCCAACTATTAAAAAAAATGTATTGCCCACAACTCTCACAATGCCGTCGGTCCACCTGCCTACGTAAGTATTCCGGTTCGTAATCGCCAATCGAAAACTTTTCTTCCCCATTGGTTATCAGTTCTTCGAGCTACGTGGCCCGTCCATTTGCCACTTCAACTTGCAACATTTTTTTTCAGCCATCAAAATAGCTAAGAACAAAAAAGAGCCACTTTGATCAGATCGCACGCCATTTACTTCTATTCGCCGTGAATCTTCTGTTCCTCACCATACAGTGTATAAGCAAAGCTAATGATGGCCGGCGCGACTGCGCAGACGCAAGTAACGGTCGCGCTCATTCATCAGCGCTGTCAGCGACATCTATTGACAGCTGACTTCTGTTGCTTCTGTGTCACGCTACCGGTCCAAGTTATTGTTTTGTTTATAAAATGTTGCGACTTTAATGGGGTTTAAGAAGGGAATACTCGTAATGATAGATATTTTGCAGTGCTCGGCATGGGTGTGGTTTTGGTAAATGTAGAGCTACTTGTTTCTAATGGCGTGTGCCGTTTGCACAGAAAATTTCACAAAAATGTTTACTAACAAAAATTGCTGAAAATTGTGAGTGCTATATCGAACCACGAGAAACATGAATAAAACTTAAATGATATCAATGAAAATCTAGAGCTTACAGCGCCGTTCTTTACAAAGAACATCCCCCACCAACAAAGCAGTATAAAATTTAAATTCAAGTATAGAAACCTCTTTGTAGATCCACACACGCCGCTAGCTACCAACTACAATAGTTAGTGATAACAATGTTAAAGAAAAATAAACCATTAAAATATCATCAGTCATGGCGGCGACCCCCGCGGTGGGCAGGTCAGTGGCCAAGAAAAAACCTCCGAATTCAAATGAAGAATGATTCATTTATGAAAATGAAATGACAGATTGAATGAATGGTAAGACGGAGTACAAAGGAGAGCGGCTACTGGCCACCGCTTTGTGGTATTGTGCCACGTGCTCCCAGAACTGGCCTTTTGGGAATTGAAGACCAGACACGAAGGAGCAAAAAGAATGAGTAGGTTGCAACTATAACATTGTGCCTCTTTCGTTAGTTTGAACTTTACGTGATATGGCCATCAATCTATTTTGCCCTTAAAATGACATAGAAAGGAAAGTGCTATTGGTTAACATTTGTGACTTTCTTGGTGGAAATTGTATTAAAAAACAATACAGAATGGACTGAAATTGAACACTCTCTAGATCTCTCTCTCATACAGCCAATACTTGTCTCTTTCTGTACCTAAGTGATAAAGTGCTGGTGGCATGATGTCTATAGTCTTTCTCGCAGCTGGATAGGCCATGCTCAGTTCACTCTCTATGTCTATGGTTCTGACAATGGCCACCTCCTAAAAAACCATGCAACAGCACTGGATTTAGATAGAATGTCATGTCATACTAGCAACTGATACAAAAATGTGAAGTAAAAAGATAGTTCCACAGTTGAAACATAGTTGTAAAACGATGTCTTTTGGCAGTCCATTAATCTACTCGTCCTTTTCAGACTTCTTGCAGGTTTTTGTTTGAAGGATAAAGTTTGGTCGAGGCGCATTAAATTAATCGATGTAGTCGTGACAATTTGTCAGCCTAATACCGAAACGTATAGGATCAAAGGACCAAATAAACTTTCTTTAAAAACTAGTTTTATCACGTCACGTCGACAGCCAAACCGTTCACGTTTTTATAGCAGTCATCCAACTGGAATTTATTTCTTAATGCTCCTCAAAATTGGCTTTAAAATGCTTGAATGTGAAATAAATATTTCGTTTATCAAGAAAAACCACCCCGAATGCAACATAAAATATGTTCGACATTCAAAGTCGTGACCTTATCTCGTAAAAATGGCAATTACAGCTACCCTTGCAATCTCGTCGGGACCAAGAGTTAGTGAACTCCGACAAACACTAAGAAAGAAGGAATGGGCAATGAAATTAAAAATATGTCTTAAGGGCAATTAGCTTTAACTTTTACAGTAAGTGCCCTATCTGCTCGCCGGAGCTCCCCCGCGCTTTTCAATTGTAGGGAACACGACCAGCTTTTCGGTTGGAGTGAATTTTATGAACTCGCCAAAAGTTGCGACTTTTGAACGAGTTACCTTACCCTACTGCGATAAACTCATAATTAGGTACTTTTTAGTTAAAAAATTACTCAAGTCAAAACTTTGCATAATATTTCAAGGTTTTCCAGTAAACACGAGTTCTGAATAAGCCACATAGTTCTATCGCGGCGAATGAAAAGCTACTTTGCTGTGAGGTCAGCATAATCAAACAAAAGGCTATGAACGAAGCGAGGCCGACTAGGCATATTGTTAAGCGTTCGGCTCTTCGTCTGACGAAGTGTTTAACAATAAATTTCCATTTAAAAGCCGCAAGGTGTCTGCGGGGAACGAAGGAAGCTCGGAGGGGAGGGGGCCGCAGCTTCCGCCGCTTTTTTCCTTCATTTCCTTAAGGCCGCGTGGCTAGGGCGCCGCCCTATCAGAATTAAAACGTTCGTTTATTTTTTTTTTATAATTATATGTACACATAGACATGCAAAAAGGCACTTAATAGTTGGGAATGACGCAACATTTATTAGTAGTAAACTAAAAGCATAATAAAAACAAAGTAGGTACTGACCTAAATTATTCGCAAGCACGTTTTCAATCGATTGTGATGAAAGGATTGAACAAAAACGAGATTGTATAGCCCTCAATCTCTTCTCAATCCATCGAATTTTATTTCCATAGTAAGTTATGCAAATTAATGCAAAATTATACACTTTATCTGCAGCGTGTATGGTAAAATATCAATCATAACAAGTACCTACCTACGAGAGCTACGTTTAAATTATTTTCCAAAATCGTATGAAGGGCTGCTTCCGAAAATTTACTTTTAATAGTCGCACCATTTAAGGGTGGGATTTATAACGGTAGTACGGAACCCTAACTTTTTGCTTTACGCATCGGGCACGAGTACAAGAGGAGGCATAGTGGACTTCGCATAAATATCGGAGGATAATAATTAAAAGAAGCGATAATGTCTGTAGCGCGGTGAAAAACGAGGCGGCCATCCTTTTTATTTGATAAATAAAATTTATTCCCCGCCGCCTGCCTTCCCCGCTTCTTTGTGGGTTTTAACTTCCTATAAACCGTTGTCTTTGTTTCTAAACTGTTTATGGAAAATACGAATTAAGTGAAGACGCAAACGAATAATTTCTTAAAGGACCAAGTATTGAAGGTTTTTTTATTTATCTGACTGTTTCTTTTAAACCGACAAAAAGGAGGAGATTCTCAGTTAGACATGTATTTTTTCTACGGTCATCTTGTTGATTAGATTAGTCATAACCAAGTTTCTTTTAAACGACATTGATTTAATTGTGTGCATCTACTCATTAAACTAAATCGAACGTCAACTTGGCACTCAATAATCACAACGTTTGCAACCAGAAGCCCCCAGTCGGTACCCTATTTAATAAGACATCCACCTACCTGTCATTTTTAAGGAGTCGATAAGGTCTTGCACTTGCATCTCGTTAAATGTCCGTATTCCCCTCAACTATTAACCTACCCCAGACATCCCCAAGGTTCGCAATCGGCCCGGTTTTACGGCACACTAAATATTCTCCCGGCGACAATTGCGATTATGAAAAGTGCACCGTTATTTATACCCCACCATCGTTTATTTTTTGTCGCCCCTTTCAAGGGCAATTAAATACCACCAGTCTTAAAACGCTTTGCATATTCCGTAGAGTTTATTATCGACCTGCTAATAAAGATAGTAAATGTCGCAATAAGTCACGGAAAAATGTCGCAGGATTTTTGTGTTTGGTCTTTAAGGGGGCAGCATTTATCAACCGTGCGAAATGTTGTAGATAAATCATAAAATAAACAGACATAGGTCATTGGAAGGCAACCAACAACATTTTCACCAATCAATTTTAAAATACTTCAAAGTAAAGATACCTTATACCTAGCTAGGTGAGCAAAACAGTCTGAAAACTTGAAACAAACGATTAGGAAAATAGAACTTCTTAATAACGGGATTAATGAAATTTCCTAGTCGTCGGAATCGAACCGCATTCCCCCGGGACGGGCTGTCAAAGTGCTCCAAACTCGCGCCGCCTGTCTCTGCGACAACTTTTAATAACCTTCTGTATCACCCAAATGGATTTGGGACCCAGCACAATCCGACACTCGTTACATTTCTAACAAACTTAATGTGAACGCAAACTTTCATAAAGGGTGGAAGTACCTGCTTGTGAATACCACTAATTATCCAAATAGGTACGGCGTAGCACTATGCTACGCGCCGCAGCTACGCCGTAGCCAAATTAGTTTTGGACAAACATTCATTTATTATGAGAGCTTTGATTGGCTCTGGCTCTATTGGCCCAAAAATAAATAACTCCGTGATTTTATAATTAGGTACTCCGCATTTGAGCACCTGAGTAGGTAAGTATTTAGGTAAGACATCTGAACATCGCAACAGCTTTGGAAAAACTTATCGCAAAACCCCAGAATCTTGAAACACGAGCGGATCTTCCCGAAGCGTGCATAATGGGGAACATCAGGCCTTCATCAAGCCCTGATAAGGCAATCTCGAGTCACTTCCTGATATCACCCTTCACGGAACCCCGCTTCTTCCCCGCACCGAAACGAAATTGAACCGTCTTAGATCTGTCTCGGTGTAATCCACGCTTATAATTGATGCGACAATGTCAAACAGGGCTCCGATACAGCCGGCTAATCGGAAAAATACAAATCCGCCACAACATGATCGATTGTTGCGACACTGACACACTCAAGTACAAATTGATAACAGACTCGATTGCTTTTCGTTTATTTAGACAGAAGACAAACTTTGAGGCTCATTCCGAGATTTCATTAGTTTTCGATACAAGCTAAGTATCACTGACATTGATCGTGCTTGTTTCTTTCGTAATTGTAATACTTAATCGAGTGTCAATCGTCGCAGTAAAACCTGAGATCTTTATGTGTCAATACAGTATGTTAAATCTCGCAAGTAAACAAAATATCACGCCGGATCACTTTTTCCCCATAACGCGCCAAACGACATTGTTACTGGCACGAAATTGTGGAGAAATTTCGCTTTTTTTCTTATGAAATATTGAATTTTTACATTTATGCCTTTCACACCTCATAACGTAATAATTCTTGGGAGCCCCTCGTGGAAGTTTTCCGTTGCAGCGGCAACATTCAAAATAAATGTTTGGCACTTTATCATCACCGTCAGTGTGTGGCACGCGACTTGCGTCTGCACTCACTTTATTGTCAAACTTATGTTTACTCTGCTAGAAGCTGTGAGCTGTGTGTGTGCAGTGAATCCATTTTTGATTCTGCAAGTAACGTGACTTTAGCCAATACAGCTTTAGAAGTTGCCAACTTCTAAAATTCGACTCCAATCTCAGTGGAACGCAGAGCTAAGGGGCTCGTTGGCGACGTAAAATTGGTGAATGCCAAGCTCCATAGCTTGACTCATCGCCGCAAGGTTGCCTGCCTGTCGGTCTTCTACAGATTGTACTTCGGTGAGTGTGCCCAAGAACTCCACGACCTCATCCCACAAGCCCCCGTCTATCATCGCACATCTAGACGCACGGCAAATTACCATCCTTACCTCACTGCTATCCCACCAATTCGCACTAGGCGTTTCCAAACGTCTTTTATAATGCGGACAGCGAAGAAGTGGAACTCTCTGCCTACGTTTGTGTTTCCGAACACGTACAACCCTAATCTCTTCAAAGTTAGAGTGAACAGGCTTCTTCTGGGTAAGCTCGCTCCATCGTCGACCTTGTCTTAGTCACTCCTGACCTAGACTAAGGTCAAGAGCAAACCCATTACACATAAAAAAAACCTAGAAGTGACTCTTAAAAATGCTGCATTAGGTGCTGTTGCTTTTCTTTGAAAATATTTCTTCAGAAGACTTTTCTTTAACACGTCCACCAAAACTTCACCTACCTAGCTTATTAAAATATTTTACATCAATTATACGTCACATCCACATGTTAAGAAAACCAATTAAGCAGTTCTAACCCTCGATTCCTCGCGCCTCTGACACAAATAATGTGACCACAGCATTTAGTCTCTCGGCCCTCGCAGGGGCATCGAACGATCTCTAATGGCATCCAACCACCAACTGGCCACCGCATTAATCCTTTACCGGCTCTTGATTAATTATTTAAAGTTGCCCGAGGGAGTGCTCGCGGCAACTCTGCAAATTGTTTACAACTGCTTGTTACATTACATTTACACGTCGGGGATCAAATGCTTGGGTTTACGGCTACCTGTTTTTAGTTTTAGACAAATACGAGTATGTAGCTATGCAATAATTATAATAATATACCAACCGATTGAAAATATTTTCATTTATTTGTGGAGTATCTGTACGTAAGGAGAGAACGAACATTATTTAGCTAACAATCACATTAAACATTTCAAGAAAAGAGAGCTATTACTACGGCAGTTCCTTCGTTCTTTGCAACAGTCTGATAAAACCAATATGTTAGAACACAATTAATGATTGAATTAAATTTAAATACTCCATCACAGAGCAATAATTCAATTCGAACACGGGGTACAGTGATATTATCAAATTAAGTGCGGACAAGCGGACTCTTGACTTCACCGATGTAGTGACCCCTAATCCGCAGTAAATCTTGGGACCAACATACCCTGTTCGCGGCCGGAGGGTTAAACAGCCTACTTCGCAATCATTTGTTACCTACACGCTGTAGACAAGACAGGGGTGCGCAATAAAGAAATATTTACATTCCTTCATAATTTAATACCACTCGACCTTTTAGATTGCCCCGCGCGGGATCGTGGGAGTATGCGAAAATAAAATCGAAATAGTTCATCGTGATTGATTGAGCTACCTGTTATTGATGTTCATGCTTGGATATTTATTAATTTGGAATATTGTAACGCTATAAATATGGAGATAAAAAATGAAAGATAGGGTTATCTTGTTTTTGAAGTCTTATATAGATACTTTACGGGATTGACTACTGCTTGGCATAGTAAGGTACCTAATCGGGTTCCAAATTGATGTTCAATAGAATATTCTAGAAGCAATACTTACTATTTGATCTATTCGACTTTGACACTATTTGATCACAAAAATCAATCATCTATTTAACACCAACGATTGAATCCTACCAAATATTCATGAAACGTCCCTAAATAGGCACGCCGATATAAGGGGAAGTTCACAACCACATCAAAAATGGTTGTTCAGTGGTTCGGAAGTGTACACGGAGATAATGCGAACATTATACGAACTCTCAAGCCCGCATAATCGTGGTTATTATGCCGTGGAGCAAAAACTTACTAACTTGCATCTTTCGCACATTCATCCTGGTATATGCGTGCACACAAGTTGGTTGTCAGAAATCCGGGGATATTTTTTTATTCTAACATTTAATAATAATAATAATAAGCTGGCAACACTCGTTAACAAAAGTCAAGTTAAGAAAATCTCCGAATCTTTTTTACAAGAAAATTATATTTAAAAAGCGTACATAGTTCTGTACCACTCTACAGAATAGAGTTTTATAAAGTTAATAAAAACTCGTAGTGATGAAAATCAAAATCCACAAAATATCAGAAACCAAGTGTAAAAACGAATCATGACAGCTGTCACGAAGCGAAAAATCATATAATGAAATGAAATCGGATGCAATTGAAATGAAATGAGATGTTAACGAGAGCAGCTACACGACGCGCACGCCTACCACCCCCGGAGTCGTCGCTCAGTTCCGCCTCGCCGCCGCCGGACACCGGATCACCTGCGTCACCGGCAGCGGCAGTTGCGTCGAGCTCGAGCGGCGAATATTTCTCCCCGCCGACGTCGCCAACACCTGTACGTCGGCAGGGGAGAGGCCGGCCACCGAGGAGCCTGGGACTTAGGGGCCAACCGACCCCGAGCCGGGTCCCCGCTGCCGGTGGTTGTGTGCAGCGCATGCGATGGACTCAATCGATAAATGAGAATGTCATGCGCGCATACTACGGGTCTACAGAGGGGGGAACTAACCTCACTGCGTACCGTGTTAGGATGCTGTCTCTGTTCCAGGTACTTGAACCAACCCTAAACGTTTCGGCCCAACGATTGTCGGATCAGGTGCGGGTCATCCAACGTAATCACATGTTGGACGACACCGCACTTGATAGGCTGCGCTCAGAGGTGCTAAGCAACCGTACCATCTTATCTCCACCACCACCAACAGCGTCCGTAGCTGTAAACAGAGTTCCGCCGCGGTCTGTTATTTCTTCTGTGGTGGAGGAGGATGATGCGGTTGCCACGGTAAGTAGCCAGTGCAACGAACGAGTGAGGAGCGCACTGGAGGATGCGCTTTGTGAGTACCGCTCAACTCCCATTATGCTTAGACCCCGATTGCCACGGTTACCCATGCACAAAAAAAATAGGGCGCTGGTGTGTGCCTTGAACTCGCTGCTTAAGAATCTTTTCGAGAGCAGCGAGGATCTTGTCGATACACATTCAATCCTGTTTTGCGGGGCTGTTGCGGCATGTCGATTGGCTAATGTCAAGTTTCCGAACAGTGACGGAGCTAATCGACCAAAACCAGCTGTACCAGCCTGGCAATGCAGGATTGAGCGTCGTATCGGCGAGGCCAGGGTACTCATCGGCAAACTATATTGCTTCAGGGAAGGAAATACACGACCACGTGTGATGCGCTTTGTGAGACGGGCATTCTCGGGGACTGACATCGGTCCTCAAGATTACATGTCCCGTGTCACAGAGCGCATCGATTTCCTGAAGCAAAAAGTTTGTGCATGGGCAAGCCGTATTCGGCGGTATAAGCGACGGGTTGATCGGTACTCGCAGAATCGCATGTTCCGGAGCGATGAGAGGTGGGTATATAGAGCTTGGGAGCGACCTGAACAAAGCATGGCTGACCTGCGCCGTCCAGATGACAGCGCCACCAGTACATTCTGGCGCAGTATCTGGTCGGTGCCGGTCGGTCATGCTGAGGCTGACTGGATGCGTGATGTCGAGCGAGTATGTGAAACTATTCCAGAAATGGAAAAAGTAATAATAACGCCACTAGATATAGCCAAAGCAGTCCGTCCGTTACCCAATTGGAAATCACCGGGACCGGACGGACTGCATAACTTTTGGCTTAAATGGCTTACTAGTTCACATACTTGCCTGGCATCTCAATTCCAGTCATCCTTAGAGTCTGGGTCGCTACCACAGTTTCTTACAACTGGTGTTACCCACCTGCTCCATAAATCAGGTAGTACCACGGAACCCAAGAACTATAGACCGATCACTTGTTTGTCGACGGTCTATAAACTTCTTACATCCATTTTGAGAGCGAAAATTAACACACATATTGAAAGTAACTCTATTATGTCTGCCTCTCAAAATGGATGTAGGAACGGGTCCCGTGGTACTAAGGAGCTACTCCTCATTGACATGGCCATTAGCCAACAGGTTCGTCGATCTCGCAGGGATCTGTCCACATGCTGGATAGATTATAAGAAGGCCTACGACTCAGTGCCACATACATGGCTCATGAGGGTGCTGGAGTTGTACAAGATAGATGCAACTCTACGCGCCCTCCTTGAGTCGTGTATGAGGCAATGGAGAACGGTCCTTCGCTATCCAGGGTGTCGACAGATCCAGGCGAACGATGAACCTGTATGGATCAGGCGGGGAATATTCCAGGGCGACAGTTTGAGTCCACTTTGGTTCTGTTTAGCCCTGAATCCTCTAAGCACATTGCTGGAGGACTCAGGTCTAGGCTATCGGTTGAGGAGAGGCGGTCAGGTCATATCTCACCTTCTGTACATGGATGATCTGAAACTCTTAGCCCCCAGCAAATTGCAACTAATGGAGCTACTGAAGGTAACTGAAACTTTCAGTAGTGCCATCAGGATGGAATTTGGTGTGGACAAATGTGCAGTCATGCATGTAAAGCGAGGGGAGATTATGGAATCTGAAGGGATTCAGCTTTCAGATTCCATACACCTTAGATCACTTTCCTCATCCGAGACCTACAAGTATTTGGGTATGTCGGAAGCGTTAGGCATTAATGTACCGGACGTGAAACAATCGTTGAGGGACCGCTTCTTTGGACGCCTGAAAAAGGTTTTAAATAGCCTTCTTTCAGGCGGAAACAAGGTGCGCGCCTTCAACGGTTGGGTCATGCCGGTTTTAATGTACTCTTTCGGCATACTCAAATGGACTCAAACTGAACTCGACGCCTTGGATAGACGAGTCCGTACGCTGTTGACTGCAAATCGGATGCATCACCCACGATCATCGGTGATGAGGCTGTACATCCCACGGAAATGCGGGGGTCGAGGCTTTTTAAATGCTAAGACCCTCCACAACCGTGAGGTGTGCAGTCTCAGAGAATATTTTTTGAAAATGGAAGTGGGTATGCACCGAGATGTGGTCACAGTGGACAAGGGACTCACCCCGCTGTCCATGGCTAAAGAGAACTGGCACAAACCTGTGATACTCAGTACCGAAGACCGCAGGGAGGTATGGCAAAGCAAGGAGCTACACGGACGCTTCTACCGGGCCCTTCATGGGCCCGATGTAGATTTTCTAGCGTCCGTGTCCTGGCTACGTTTCGGTGACCTCTTCGGGGAAACTGAAGGTTTTGTCTGTGCGATTATGGACGAAGTTATCTTGACGAACAACTACCGGAGACATATTATAAAGGATGGGACGATTGACGTGTGTCGGGCATGCCATCGTCCAGGTGAATCCATTAGACATATTATCTCTGGTTGTTCTCGTCTTGCTAACGGCGAGTACTTGCACAGGCACAACCTAGTAGCCAGAATCATCCACCAGCAACTTGCGTTGAAATACAAACTTGTGGAATCTGAGGTACCGTATTACAAGTATGTGCCCGACCCAGTTCTCGAGAAAGACCATGTCACGTTGTACTGGGATCTGCCTATCATTACTGATAGGACTATTGTGGCCAATAAGCCTGACATAGTAGTGATAGACAGATCAGCGCGCCGCGCAATGATAATCGATGTTACCATCCCACATGACGAGAACCTCGTGAAGGCTGAGAAAGATAAACAAATCAAATATATCGACTTAGCGCGCGAGGTTGTCGACATGTGGAATGTGAGCTCGGCTATCATTGTGCCGATTGTCGTTACTGCCAATGGCCTGATGGCAAAGAGCCTCGACGAACATCTTTCGAGGCTCTCATTAGGGGGTTGGATCAAGGGCCTGATTCAGAAGGCAGTTCTCCTCGATACGGCTCGCATTGTGAGGAGGTTCCTGTCTCTGGAGCCCTAACCACCGGTAGCTTGGACCCTGCTCCCACACCGGTGGATCACTATTTTTATATTTTTAAATGTTTTTTTAATCTCTTTTTTGTAAAAATATTTAAAAATGTATTAATATGAGTATTAAAATAAATAAACAACATAATAATACAATTCCACAACTATCACACAACGCCATCTAGTCCCAAGCTAAGCAGAGCTTGTGTTATGTGTACTAGACAACTGATAAACATACTTATATATTTATAAATACCTACATACATATTATAGATAAATTACACCCAGACACAGAACAAATGATCGTGCTCATCACACAAACATTTGTCCTGGGTGGGAATCGAACCCACGACCTCCGGCATAGCAGTCAGGGTCACTAACCACTAGACCAACAGGCCTGTTTATATGTATTTTTGTTAGGAAAGTACTTACTTACATAAGTAACTAATAAACACCTATCGGGTTTTTTGTTCAACACTATAACAAAGTTCTTTAAGGACGCTGTTACATAATCGACGAACTCAAATTTAGGCATTCAAGACGCATACAGCAACATCAAGCGTACGAACACATAAGAACGCTCAGTTTTATGCACCACTTAAATAATCTTGATCCTTGATATTATTTTTTAATTTTATTGGTGACCGAGTTTATAGTTTCCGGTTGCAAAAAATAAACCGTGAATAAAATATTAAGTGTATTAGGACCTCAGATCTTAGAAAATATATAATGTAAATTTTCAATATTTTAAGTAATGTTTTTTAATTTTTATAAAGCAACGAAAACCTTTTCTGCATTGACCACCAATCTTTATCAAATTAAAATAACACAATCTTAAGTCAAAAATCTTGGAGAACATAGGTACCTCAGTTATACCTCCACCTATAGTTCCACAATATGCTAATGAAGATTTTGGTGTTGAAATTAATGATTTTTTCAAATTAGGATTGCAGTTTCAATTTTGCCCGTCGGAAAATAGGTGGCACTATAAATTAATAACACCACCAAAAACTAGCGATACCTATCTAGAATTTAACAAAGGTAAACACTTTCGTAACCCTCTATACTAAGACATGATAATTTTGTTGGATGACCAAGGGCTATCGAGTTTCAGGTTCAGTAAACCGATAATTTAGGAATGTTGGCAAAGTACACGAACTTATGCACGTTATGTGAATTAATTACACTTGCACTGAGTTTAGATAAACTGCTAACACCACCTATTAATTATTCTTAAGAATTTCACGGCTAGGTAGGTACTAATGTACAGACCTACATATCTTTACAAGTATATTAAATAAGGTCGAATTTTATTTGTACGAATTAAAAGCAACATTTACTTCAATGCAGCCAAGCGGAACCAGGGGCTGCGTTACCATTTGATTGACAGCTGTCCTTGTCCAATAGCAATGGCGAGACCTGACGAACACGTCAATCAAACATGAACCAACCCCACCTTATCAGCAAAACCAACACCACATTATAACCCTTATGGCACGCGACATAAGAGCCACAACCAGTTCACAGATGACATCGCGAGCCCTGCGGCCGAGCCATCACGCGAACGCGATCGCCCCATTATTCGCCGCCCTTTTGTAATTTGAATTTCGAATTCCAATTCGTATTTTGTGGTAAAATAAAAAGAACACCGTTTCGACACAATGGCGTCAAGGGCGGTGTTCTGACATGCGATCAAGTTATTACATTAAAGGAAAGCGTACCCGCGAGCCCGGCCCGCCTCACGACCGCGTTATTGAAAGCTTCCAGGAATAGCATTCTATAACATTAATTTGAAATCGGCCGTTCATACTTTATGGAACAAAGTTATAAACCATTAATGGAATAGATTTAAAACACACTTTCAAGCAATTAATAAGTTCGATTATTTTTATTACAGAGAATGGCCTGCCCCGACGACTACGCACTGCTTACACGAACACACAACTGCTGGAATTGGAGAAAGAATTTCACTTCAATAAGTACCTGTGCCGACCGAGAAGAATTGAAATCGCGGCATCATTAGATCTTACCGAGAGACAGGTAACAAAAATGCATAGACCATCTCACCGTTTGTCCTATAAATTAAGCTTATATTTCATCAAAAAAATCAAGAGACGTCTAGTAATAAATACTCTTACAGCGCAAGCGCAGTTATTACAAACCAAAATAATATTCATCGTCAACAGTTAGGGCCGAGTCACACCGGAATGGCAGCGGCCGGCAGCGGCGCGGCGACGACTCAACTTTTATTAACTTTCCACTACCTCTCTCAAATCAATTTTTATTATTCGTAGCTCTGATTTCCCATTGATCACTTACCGAGTCATATCTAATCTAATATTATAGGTAAATATGAAAAAGATGGATGGATGGACGTATGTCTGTTACTAGCTCAGTTTTTTTTTTCAGCTAGTGCATAGATAACTTGATTCTAACTTGACTTTTGTTACAGGTGAAGGTCTGGTTCCAAAACAGGCGCATGAAGCACAAGAGACAAACACTTAGCAAGACTGAAGATGGCGACGATAAGGACTCTACCACATCGGAAGGTGGCAAGAGCTCTAAGACAGGGCTTGACAAGTTTTTGGATGACGATGGACCGCTATCTGGCAAGAAGAGTTGTCAGGGGTGCGAGTTACCGCCCGGCGCACTTTGTTCTCCAGCTGAGGATCTACCCGAGCTTGCATCACGCACCCGGAATAATAATACTCCGAGTGCTACCAACAACAATAGCTTTGCAAGCGACGGAGCCTCAAGCGTGGCTTCTTCCTCCTCCCTGGACAAACTCGCCGAAGATGACTCACGCGACGGACACCCTCCCCTCGCAGCAATGACTGTCGCTCCTAGGAACTTGACCAAGAGGATTAAACAAGAATCGAGGAAGAGGTCACCTTCACTGGATGCCACATGTAAGGTGTCGCCGTCTTCCTCTAAAGACGGACTTGGCCCAGTAGTTGGTCTTTCGGATAATGGCAAATTCTCATCAGTAAACTTAACGCCATCTTCAACGCCTGGCACTCCATCGAGTATGCATCCGAGTCCACTGGGCCATTATCCTAGACCATCGCCTCCTAATGCTACGCCGGGTCCGCCGCATCCCCAAGCCGTGCCCAACGCGATGCCTCCTTACGTCATCAGAGGTAACGCGCCGCCTGGACAATTTGTGCCGCACCCAGACTTCCGCATGGACTCAAAGCAGTTCATTGGGAAACTTGCGCAATACCCCCAGGGTAACAGAAACTATGAAGGGTACGGAACAGCTATTCAGTCTGCTGAACAACACGGATACGTGCGCAATCAGCAGCATACACGACAGGAAGGATCCCCCTCCACGAGAGCGACAAATGGTGTTGCGTCAAGGCAAGCTTACCCTCATGAAATGTATCAAAACTATGGATATCCTGCATATGGGAAAGATCAAGTAGCCTACGGGCATCCGGGATATGACCAGTCGCAGAGTTACAGTGGAGAGCATATGGGCTATGCGAACAGCCACTATGGGTACCACTACCACGAAGGTGCGCAACATGATCATGGGCACAACTATTATGCTGCTGACGGACAAAAAACTGCACATGGGACAGATTATTCGAAGAACTACTACGATGGGAATGCTTACTCCCAGCAGGCAGCCGGGTACGCGGCAGCAGGCGCGCAGGCTGGGGCGGCGGTCGCGGCGGGCGAAGCCTATGGTGGCGCCGAGTGCGCCGACGGCTACGGCTCTTTCCAACAGTTTTACGAAGCCACGCACGCCGCGCCTGCTGGAGACAACTCCAACTCTTCCTCAGACTTCCACTTCCTCAGCAATCTCGCTAATGACTTCGCACCAGAATATTACACCATTTGAGATAAGGACCTCGCCGAGCAGGCGAGTGATCTGTTCGTGTAAGCTTACTTATATAGTACTGTGTATGGAACGTTAAATATAATAAGGGTTACGGTGTTGACACTCCAGTGTTCGCCCAAGGCGATGACGTATAAGGTTGCTATCTACGGCTAATCCTAATCCAATTTAAGTTTGTTATATTATAGTTGCTTTAAGAAATGATAATGTAATAAATTGTAAATAAATACTTATTTCTTAATTACTATAATAGATATTTAAATTAAATTTTTACTCTGATGCATACAGAATACAGAATAGATATTGAAATTGATTATAGACATTTGAAAAAATAAATTTGCCCCTGTTACGAAACACTTATTCGAAAAAATATGTTAAAAGTTATTGTAAATGAAATATTATAGCAGTTTTTTCCAATCTACAAGCTATTGTTTGATAAATACTAACGCAGATTACCAATAAATACCTATTGTTGATATAAAATTTAATTTAAATACATTGTATTTAAAACTGGTATCAACGTAAATTTCTACAAAAAAATAATGTTGAAAATGTTTATCTTGTATCTAGACACCTTTTCACGTGTTCATGATAAGAGAAATAAAAAAACATTTTACGACACTTAATAATAGAAATTGTTTACAAACTTAAGGAATAGTCGTTGCCTTATTTAGTTAATATTGTTTTGTGACTATAAGACATACTGTAGATACATTTTAAGATAGTTTATTGTAAGTCATAATTATTGTAGATATCATCAGCTCTATCATTTTGGCCTATTAAAAAAATAAATCATTTGGTGTCACATGTTTTCTGCTTTTATTTCCACTACCCAAAAAAAAAAACTCACATTTAACAAAAACTAATTATTAACAAAAATTAAAAAAAAAAAATTATGTTGAAGAAAACAAAGCAGGATCTTTACAAGATAGGTTTTAATGTGTAATGAAACTTGCAAGAGCTTTTACTCTAAGCATGAACCAGTCCACAAGAACAAATAAATAATGCTACTAATTGAGGAACACTGTATTAAATGTAATGAGTAACCACACTAGCCTTATTGATGAAAGATTAGCATGAGATAGTCTGACAGCCCCTTTTGGTTATGCAATAAAAGCGAATTTCCTAAATTCCCAATCCAGTGTAGAATCGTCGCCCTAACGTAAGCGAGGCGAATTATAAACATATTATTTTTATCTTTTATTCCAAAGACTTACAATACTTTCTGAACCTGGGATGCTATTCTCCTAGGATACAGGCCTGTGTCAGCGCGTCGACACTAATGTGTCTTTAATAGATTTTCAACTTTATATTGAATGATATAAAGTTGAAATTGTAATAAAGACAACTTTCGTTTCATGAATGAGCATGTTGATTACGACTTAGAGAATAGCATAGCTGCTCACCATATACAAACCCAAGAGGAGTTGCTCCTTAATGAAGACAGAACCAAATTAGGGAAGGTGATATAAAATCAATTAATATTGGAGTAAAATATAAAGAGAATACAGATATTAATTTATAATCAAACTAGATCATGCATAATAGAGAGAGATTAACAAAATTGTGATCATTTAACTAAACAATGTTATAGACTTTTTATTAAATATCAATTATTATTCAGAAACAGAAATGCATTTTCATTATTGCAGCAATAAAGTTATTCGAAATAAAGACATTAGAACCTGGTTAGTTCAGTAGAATTAGGTCAATCCAACAAGGAATATCTAGTAGAAATTCGGTACAAATACGTGAAAAAGTAGTCTCAAGTCTAGAATGTTCTGAGAACCTTTTAATTATTAGGGTATATTAGATGTCTTATACAAAATAAGTGATCAAAACAATCCTGTACAGTACTGAGTAGTGTAAATACCAAGATTCTAATTCATACTTTAGTAAAGCCTTGTGACACAAGACTATAAAATGATGTAAAGCAATTCTTACTTAAAAAGAGTTAAAATATTTTTATGAAGTAGATGGTTTTGCCGCTTGCATTTGAGCTTGCAGCTTCATTTCAATCATCATACAGATTGCTTTGTGAACCTTTGACTTCTCAATACCTAACATTTTAATTTTATCCATTTGTTCTGTTACAAATTGTACTTTCCTCTGGAAGTAGTCCTTAGCGCCAGCTATATCCTGAAACAATAATTAGACTATTTGAAAAGAGATTACATGAGCTCTCTGGACACAAAGCAGTGAGATTTATATAGCAATTAGTGTTATTAAAACCAAAATAAAGAGACCATTGTTTAAAAACAAAATGGAAGGCAAAATCAATCTGAATAGAGAAAAATTATGTTGCTGAAAGTGTTGTCTTGCTATCATAATGATGTTCTTGGTAGAACAAGACAGGCAACTTACTTTCTGAGCATAATATCCAGTTCCTATATCAATGAGCACATGTTCTGTGTCTGATATTTCTCCAGGGATGTACATGGATCCAGTCAGCGGCACAAGTATGCTTTTTCCTTTACATTCAGGAGTCATCTTTTCAACACATTCTCCTGATTCCATAAACTTTCCTTGAGCTATCTTCAGTGTTTGTAAAGAGTCTTGAAATACGGTCATTTCCTTAAACACAAAGGTTCAAATTAATGAATAACTCTTGAAACATTTATCTTAGATAACCTGAGCTTAGCTGGAGACAATAACTTTATTGGTAATGAAATAACAAGATCCCAGAAATATACAGAAATAACCAAATAAACTCATGTACCGGTAGGTATTCATTTCATACCACTGTCTAATTTCAACTTACTTGATCCAGTTGCTGTTTGAGTTGGGCCAACTGCTGTAAATTGAGCTTGGATAAATCGATCTGATGCATTCCTGGCGCAGGTGCACTTGATACAGTAGCCATTGTTGTTAAATTTAATATTTCAAACCAAGTTTACTATTAATAATGACTAATTTATTTATATGCAAGATTTCTCAGCATATTTCGCAGAAGGCAGGTAAAGGTAACCTCAAATGTTTGCCCCGCACAGGAAGACAGATGACAGTTCTTTGACAGTAACTAGCAGCTGTCAGTGTCAAAAAGGCATAGACATGCAAAAAAGCCTCAGAAAAAAGCATAGCTAGAGATGTTCCTACAAATTAAAAAAAAGCGCTGAGTTGTAACAAAAAGGTAAATTGAACAGGGCATGCATTAATTTGTTCTATTTTGGCGCTTCTATAACGCTCGGAAAAAAAGCGCTCGTGGCACGAGCGCTTTTCGCCATTCGCACGAGCGTCGTGCGAATGGCGCCTTAAGCTTAAATTGCATTATTTTCTTGTCATGTATCGAAATATGGTTTATATCATTATATCCTGTTCCGTATATTACCAGTGTCACGAAATTATACGAACTATAGGCACCGTGCGTAGCGATGACTCCGCCATCTCGTGACTCGTATCCGAAGCTTTTACCTCAAGTGTCAAAAATGCTGCTGTCAAACCAAGGAAAAAATTGTAAATTTTCGTGTTTTTTGCTAACTTGAATAATATCAAAATGTATTGTTGTATTTCTGGATGCTATATTACATCCAAGAACAACTCCAAGGATGTAAAATTTTACTATTTTCCTACTTATAGTACTCACATGCTATGGCTCAGGGATAAAAGAATAAAATGGATAAATGCAGTTTTAAAACACACGTAAGTAATTGTAAGATAGTAAGATGCATTCAGGTATTGAAAATGATCATTATACCTAACCTGTAACCGTTAATTCTTTCAGTAGTAGGCATCCAAATAACTGGCTCCCGTCTAAAAATACCACCATCTGCAGCGACCATTTTATTGGCAACAAAAAATCAAATAATCCTCTACACCCGTCGTATCTACCTACAATTTTTCCTGGTCAAGAAAATATAAAAAGCTTGGATCAAAAAATTGAAAGATTTGAAAGACACCAACGTCAAATGCAACGAGCTGGCTCAGTAAAAGAAGATAAATCCTGTCAGAAATTTAGATCAGAAAATAATGTTACATGACTCTGGCATATTACTGTGAACAGTTGATTTTGAAGGCCATGGAATGAATTTTTTCAACACTGAGTGTAACAAAAACAAGTAGGTTTCAAATATTCTTTGTACGGTTGTTCCGTGTATTTGAAATATAACACTCAATGCTGAAAAACGTACCTAATCCTGTTTTTGGTTTCATCAGTGTAATAAGCAGCTTTGTTTTTTTAGTTATAAACTTGATGCGGACATCAGGAAGTAAATTCAAGAGTAGATTAAACACTGAAAATGAAACCCCTGTTTTGTTAATTAATCTGTTTTCATAGAACTTATCCCATGAAATCCAGGGCAAAGTAGAATTTGTGAATGTTGTTCAATAGGGTCACAACTGAAATCCTTCATAACTTTGTTAAATTCAACAATATTTGCTTTACAACTTTTATGGTTTTAAAATTTAAGGTTACAAATAGAGGAAATAAAATATTTTGTTAACTGAACTTCAATTGTTTTATTTAACAACATACTTCAAAATATATACAGAATTATTCTTTGTTTTCTTCTGATACCTCCTTCCTGATAGACCTGCCTTGCATTTACAAATTGCACTTTTGATTTTTCTATTCCAATCAAGCTGAAAAGACAAAGATAAAAATTAAAAATAGAAATAAGGGTTTTCTAAAGATATTGTAATAACCATTAATTTAAAAAAGGTACTTACTCATATCTTAACATCATATACATTTGAAATTTTTGTCTGAGCAACAATTTTGCCAGATACCTAGTATTGCTTCTTGTTCTTGGCCAACTATTTCTGTGACATCAAAAACATGTCCTGACTCGAATAGCTTTTGACCTTTTGATATGTTTTGACCACGCTGCCGATCGTTCTTTATCGGTTGAAAAACATATTTTATAATTTTAATCATTTTAAAAAAATTGTAAAATCAAAATATAAAATCAGATTTGACAGAACAACATGGGCACAGAACATAATGTGATGGGTCTGGAAAGTTTCTTTTTTTACTCGCACGGTGTCTCTACTGTCAGGATTACAACGCCATCTATAGTTTCTGCACGGTGCCTATTAGTCGATTTATAATTCACCTTCAAAACAACCAACGAACAATTATCTGGTACGTCACTACTAAACTTCAGTTTTCAATAAATTGAGAATTTATTTTCAATTCGGCGATTTGAGATCGGAGACAGCGGATTTCTAGACTGTTTTGGCATAAGCGATAAAAAAGCACGTAATAACATTGTCGTGTCAGGTTTCGTATAAGTAACACTTAGATAGGATAATAAACAGTTTCAACTTTATTTTGTTCTTCGGTGAAACTTAACCCCAATCCAACCTCGTCATGTCTGTCACCAATTTGGATACAATCGAGAATTTTCAAAATTTTATTAGGTAAGAAAATTAATTTCGATTAACATTTTCATTACAATGTATCGGAAAATTGTATTCGAAATGATTTTTCCTTTCAGTTGTAACTTTGAATTTTCAATGTGACTTCTATTTGTTTTTAAATTCAATCAGTTCTATACTTGTGTAGAACTGAAAGAGCATTAAATTATTTTCATAAGAATTTAATTAAATCTTAATCAAGTTTGAAGTTCATGTCCAGCTTTACTATGCAAGCACCATTAATTGCGTTATCTATAGCTAACATTGGAAAACAAAATTATCTGTGAATAAATTGTTTTTAACAATAAGAATAAATATGTTTCACCTTTTCCTAAGGTCACTGAAGATAACAAAATGATTTTCATTTACCATGCCTACCTCATGGCTTTGATGTAACATGCTTTGTTTATTCTGATAAAGCCAGGTTATCCATCTAAACAAAACACTGATATCTATAGATAAAAAAAATTGATAACATCAAATCGACCCTACTGAACTGTTATCTTGAAGTTTTGTGTTCCAAATCCGATGATTCACTTTTAAATACTTATCTTTTCAGGACACCTGTGCTAACAGTAGTTCATTTTTCTGCGGAATGGGCAGAACAATGCAAGCAGGTCACAGAAGTGCTGAAGGAACTCTTAAAGCTACCCGAAGTACAATCCAGTGGTAGCAAAATAGCTGTATGTGATGCTGAGAAATTATCTGAAGTCTCATTGCAGTTTAAGGTGAAAATAATTCTCACTTTTAAATGAATATAATAAACATGCAAATTAGACTGACAATGTTAATTATAAAGCAACAATTGTGTAAATAATATAAGCACTTCCTTAAAAAATATTTAATGTTGAGAACACAATTAACAATGATGTAGCAGAATCCAAAACAAACAGAATGCAAAGAAGTAATTCTATAAATATATTTTTATTTCCAGGTTGACTCCGTACCAACAGTAATTTTATTCAAGAATGGTACACAACTGGACAGAGTAGATGGCGCTGATGCAGCACAAATATCTTCCAAAGTTAAGACGCATAGCACAAATAAGACTGCCCCAGGGGATGTAGCTCCTGTAAAACTAGAAGATAGATTAAAGGCTTTGATTAATAGACATGATGTTATGGTGTTCATGAAAGGCAACCGAGAGCAACCTAGATGTGGTTTCAGCAAAACTTTAATTCAAATTCTAAACGGAACTGGGTAAGGATATATTCTTGGAAAAGTTTTCTTTTTTTCATAAAGCAAAATTGCAGTAAAAAAATTAATAGGATAGTAGAGAACAGGAAAGCAATGGAGATTTTCCTATAACTGTACTATGAGTATTAAACCACAACATTATACATTATTTGGAGGTAAAATTAAAATGACTACATACTACTGGTTATACTATTAAACTACTCAAACTACCAGTACATGAAAATGATGGAAATATTTGTAATGTTTAGACAATAAAGTATAAAACAATGGCTACTTTACAAATGTATCAATGTTTAGAATAACAGTACTTTTGATTGTTTTCTATTCTGCTCCATTTAAACTTAGGTCATATTATTATGTATAAATAAAATGATGACTTATTGTTCTATTCTAGGGTGCCCTATGATACCTTTGATATACTGACTGATGAAGAAGTTCGCCAAGGCCTAAAGGAATACTCAGACTGGCCTACCTATCCCCAACTTTATGTTAAAGGTGAACTAGTTGGAGGCTTAGACATCATCAAGGAGCTACAATCCAGTGGGGAACTAGATGCTACACTGAAGCCTTAATAAATGGTGCATGCCATTGTAGGTACTTTAATTTATTGCAATAAATTAATGGTTTTAATAAGTCATTGTTATCATTTTATACTTTTTGCCTACCTGTGGTTTGTTTAGGTGCAATGACGCGTTTATGAGATTTTTATTGCTACAATTATCATAATTCTTGAGCAAGATATGCAATAGTTTTAGTGGGATGAAATTACCCGGTCGCGACGCGTATAGCAAAAAAATCCCTGTGCAAATTAGAAGACATTTTGTGCCTAGATATAAGTATCTATTTTACTTTCAACTTTATATTCCTGCTGATCGGAACATACGGGCATGTATGTAATTGGTACATACCTAGTGATATTGGGATACATTTATTAAAATACTTAGAGTTCGACCTCAAGGTATCGAAAGGGAATTTCCCCGTTATTGAGTGTGATAAAGGATGCCGAACGGAACGCGACAGCATTCTTCCAATGTTATTCCTTATGCCAGGGGTTCCCAAACTTTTTCAGCTCGCGGCGCCCTACCTAGTTGATACCAGGTGAATAATAAAACAATACCTGGTTCCAAAATCCACGAAATCAGAGCACGTAAATCTGGGTTTTTTGCTGCAAAAGAGATCAATGAGACTATCCTCTTTTTTCTGGTGGATATTTTATAAAGAATCTTGGATCCACGCAATATCAATCCGGAGAATGGTCGACTCTCGCGTCTCACGACGCCCCTCTGTACTCTCTTCGACGCACCAGGGCGTCATGACGCACAGTTTGGGAACCCGTGCCTTATGCAAAAAAAGCACATTGAACGACAGAAATTTATTACGTGAACTCAATAAACGGCTATACGCCACGTATGTACCAAAGTGAATCACGCACTATAGCGGAAACACGCTTGTGCGACACACTGACGCTCGACCTTACTCTTGTACCTACGACATAATTTCGCCTAAACTTCTCGCACTATTATGTACCCTTGTGTCTGCGGTACTAACTACTTTCGTTTAATCGTACACCAACGGCAACGTAATATCGAGCTACAGTGTTTCTCACAAGCGTGAATTCAATGTATGGTGAGTTACAAACAATTCAGTTACCTATCATCGCACAAGCAACAATCGCACATCCACTTGCAACGACATGCAAGGGATAGAGGGAGGGGAGGGCTCTAGAATCAGTTATCCACGCCGGTAAACGTGACAAAATCTGCCCTGTTGAGAACTCTTCTGGCCTCTGGCCCTCAGAATGCTGTAGGATGTCTCCACAGTAGCTGCTGAGTGACGGCATGCCTCGGAAGCCCTCGGTGTGCGCCCTGCCGGTATAAGTGGGTAGTCTTAGGGACTTTACTCATGACGCGACGCGATATCGAATTGCATCGATTGACGATATTGTTAGTATTATGGTTTTAGCCCAAAAGGCAATGTACGAGGTACTCAATTATATATATCTATGGTTTTTTGTAAGTGACATGTCCTGTCTACTATCTATGTCCTTTCTTCTTGTCTTTGGTGTCATTGATCTGTGGTTACCATGTAAAAATGTACTCGTGTGTTTTATTAAATAAAAACAGTTATTTCGATTATTTTGGTCGTTTAATAAAACCTTTAACAGGTTATGGGCCCAGGTACGTCAATAGTGAAAGTTGGGTATAAAATTTACAAGTTTATATTAATTCGATGCAATGTCATCGCCGCCACATTTGCCGTCTTTGACGAAATCTATGTCTGAAGCGAGTGAAGCGACAATCCGGATGAATCCCAGTCATCCTCAAATGGTATCTATTGAGAAACTAGAAGGTGCTCGAAATTATTCAGCATGGAAATTTCAAATGAAGCTTTTGCTCATTGATGCAGGGCTTTGGGTACATGTGAATGGTGATCACGTTGATGACGATCACAGTCAGCGAGCGTATGCTAAAATCTGTCACAATATTAGTCAAGCATGTTACCCGCATGTGCGCAATGCAAAGACTGCAAAGGAAGCATGGCTTGCTTTACAAAAGGCTTATGAAAATACTGGAATCAGCCGGCGCTTATATTTAAAGAGGAAGCTTACAAGAATCCATTATTCTTCTTTCAACTCCATGGAAAGGTACATATCAGAGATAATATCTACAACGCAAGAGTTATGTGAAATTGGCTGTAAAATTGATGACAATGAGATAGCAGAAATTCTCTTGATTGGCTTACCTGATGATTATGACCCTCTCATAATGGCCATTGAAGGCTCTCAATCAAATTCTCTGACATCGGAAATGGTGAAGCAAAGACTCATGAGTGGGGATTTCAGGAGGTCGGAGCTAACCTCTCAAAACACTGCATTGACAGCGCAGAAACCCAAAAAGAAGATAATCAGATGTCATCATTGTCAAAAAGAGGGACATATTCGACCTAAGTGTCCAGACTTGAAGAAAACTGCTGCTGCCAACAGTTTAGCTACAATGTGTGAACATACAAGTTGTGATGGCTCAGTTATCCCTACAAAGGTGGAATGTGAAGAGAAGCTAGCTGCTGCATTGTTTACAGGTTTATGTGGGAGCTCTGACTGGTTGGTAGACTCTGGTTGTACAACACATATGTCAATGCGAAAAGACTGGCTACATAACTATTCAGATAAAAATAAAACTGCAGTCACTGTAGCCAACAATCAAACTGTTTACGGTTGTGGATCTGGCAATGTTGAGGTTATTCTTAGTAATAATTTAAAGAAAACCATTACCAATGTTGTACATGTGCCAGATATTGCTGCTAATTTATTATCTGTAAATAAAATAACTCAGAGAGGTTATATATTAGTATTTGATGATAAACAATGTAAAGCATATACTAAAAATAACATTAAAATTAATGGAAATTGTATTTTTTCAGCTTGTAACGTCAATGGTGTCTATAAACTCAATCAGCATCAGCAATCTTTGAAGACGCCTATAACTGCTGATGCAGAATCATCTGAAACCTCATTGGTAACATCTTGTAATGATATTGATTTATGGCATAAGCGATTAGGACATCTCAGTTATAAAGGTATGTTGTTATTACGTGATAGCCTTGCCGATGGAATTGCATTTGATGATAAAGTTCTAAAACCATGTATTCCTTGCATTGAGGGGAAACAAAAAACAAAAACATTCCCAAATGGTGTTTCTAGAAGAGCAACATGTAAATTAGATTTAATACACTCGGATTTATGTGGCCCTATGCCCATTCCTTCATGGGGAAATGCAAAATATATATTGACATTAACTGATGATTTTACTCGGAAATCTTTTATTTATTTACTTAAGACTAAGTCACAAAGTGAGATTCATTCAAAATTTGTTGAATTTAAAAGATTAGTGGAAAATCAAACAGGATTAAAAATTAAACGCATTAGAACAGACAATGGATCTGAGTACTGTAACCAAATGATGAAAGATTTTTTCTCTGCCAATGGCATAATTCATGAAACTACTATTCCTTACTCTCCACAACAAAATGGAGTATCTGAACGCTTAAACCGAACTCTTATTGAAAAGGCTCGAACAATGCTTCGTGACTCTGGTTTAGATCAGCGTTACTGGGGTGAAGCAGTATCAACTGCTGTTTACCTAAAAAATTTAAGTCCTACAGCTGCTTTAAAAAATGCTACCCCTGAACAGATGTGGTCAGGTACCAAAATAGATTTAAGTAATCTTAGGGTTTTTGGATGTCAAGTTTATGCATTAACTCCAGATATAAATCGTAATAAGCTTGATGCTAAGTCTAAACCATATATCATGTTAGGTTACTGTGATCATTCTAAGGGCTATAGATTAGCTGATCCATTACAGCCTGGAAAAATGATAAAGGCAAGAAATGTAGTGTTTCTAGAAAATATTTCTGGTGGTTCTTCTATCACTCAGAATTCAAATATTATTTGTCCATTATATTCTGACCATGGCATTGACTCTAATAAGGACTCCCATAAAGTGATCAACTCATTGTATCCTAGTCAAATTATAGAGTCTAATGTTGTTGAAACTCAAAATACTCATTTAGAACCGATTGTCAATCAAGATTGTATTTCATTAAATGAAGATGACGTAGTAGTGGAAACTTCTGATAATCATCAAAATATTTTAAATATAAGTGATAGTCTAGAAAATGATTCAATAGATAGTATACAGCAAAATATTTGTGTTGGAAATGAATCTACTGAGCAGCTGTCAAGACCTGTACGAAACCGTCAACCACCTATATGGTTGAATGACTATGTTAGCAACTTTGATAATAATGATATTTCAATGATGGTCAGTGAACCTAAAACATATGCTGAAGCAATGTCTTCTAAATATCACTTTGATTGGAAATCTGCCATGGATAGTGAATATGATTCATTAATACAAAAGCAAGTATGGGAGTTAGTTGATAGGCCAATAGATAAAAATGTTATTCAATGTAAATGGGTCTACAAAGAAAAACGAGATGCTTCTGGTAATTTTGAAAGATATAAAGCTAGATTGGTTGCTCGAGGATTTACACAAGTACAAGGTATTGACTATGATAAAACTTTTTCACCTGTAGTTCGTCATTCAACATTAAGATTACTTTTTTCAATTGCAGTAGATAAAAACATGGACATTGACCATGTCGATGTTAGTACTGCATTTCTTAATGGGGAATTAGAAGAAACAATATATATGGAACAACCTCCTGGATATGAAAAGGATAAGAATAAAGTTTGTTTATTAAAAAAGGGCATATATGGGTTGAAACAAGCCAGTAGAAGCTGGAATATAAAAGTTAATGAAGTATTACATAAAATAGGGTATAAAAGGTCAAAGTGTGAACCATGTGTTTATTCAAAGATAAATAATGAATGCACTGTAATAATAGCTTTATATGTTGATGACTTTTTTATCTTTAGTGCAAATGACTTTGAGAAACAGAAACTGTTACATACTCTAAAATTAAATTTTGATATAAAGGAATTAGGTGAAGTTAAGAATTGTCTAGGAATGAAAGTTGAGAGAGATAGAAAGAATGGTGTATTGAAATTATCACAAGAGGAATATGTAAAGAATTTGTTAACACGTTTTGGTATGACACAATGTAAACCTGTTTCTACCCCAATGCAGGTGAATGTGGTGTTGGAAAAATCGGATAAATGTGATAACAAATATCCTTATCAGGAGTTGATAGGTGGACTTATGTATTTGTCAGTATGTTCACGTCCAGACATTGCATTTGCATGTAGCAAGTTAGGACAGTATAATAATTGTTACACTGAGATACATTGGCAAGCAGCTAAACGGGTACTGAGGTATCTCGCTGGGACATCTAATTATGGGTTGCAGTTTAAGAAAGGAAACAATAACTTTGAAATATTTGCTGATGCTGATTGGGGCAATGATGTCAATGACAGAAAATCATTTAGTGGATTAGTAGTTAAGTATGGAGAATGTCTTATTAATTGGGAAGCACGCAAACAGCAATCAGTAGCATATTCCAGTACTGAAGCTGAATATTATAGTTTAGGAGAAGCAGTAAAAGAAAGTAAATATTTGCATAATTTCTTTAATGATATATTTGGTTGCTGTTTGCCTGCAATCACTGTTTATAATGATAATTTAAGTGCTCATAAAATTGTTGAAAATAATTTGTGTCATCGCAGAACTAAGCATATTGATATCCGTCATCATTTTATTCAAAATGCTATTAATGATAATTTTGTTAAAATAGTTTATAAACCCACAGCAGAAATGATTGCGGATGTACTTACAAAGCCTCTCCAAAAATGTAAACATAATTATTTTGTTAAAAGCCTGTGTTTAGTTTAATAATTACATATATATATATATAATGCACATATATATATAAAATTACATATATATATATATATAAATATATACATATAATGTAAGGTGTACCTAGATTGTGATATTATTTTAAAACCTATATAATTGAGTAAGGGGGAGTGTTAGTATTATGGTTTTAGCCCAAAAGGCAATGTACGAGGTACTCAATTATATATATCTATGGTTTTTTGTAAGTGACATGTCCTGTCTACTATCTATGTCCTTTCTTCTTGTCTTTGGTGTCATTGATCTGTGGTTACCATGTAAAAATGTACTCGTGTGTTTTATTAAATAAAAACAGTTATTTCGATTATTTTGGTCGTTTAATAAAACCTTTAACAGATATCGGTCAGATATTATCACACAAGCCTCCGGCCGAAGAAAATGTATGGACAATCGCTAGTGTTTGCGTGTGTGCGGAGTCGCATGGATTGACGATATCGCTCACAGATCTGTTCGATTTCGAATAGCATGTACCGTACGTGCTAGTGCGATTGGAATCGGCCATCGACTCGATATCGCACTAATCGCGTCGCGTCGCATCACGCCATTGGGTAAAGTCCCTTACAGCTTGGCCAGAACGTCTTGAAACGGAACTAATCTTTTTATTTGCTGACAACGTTTTAAAATATTTGATGTAAAAAAAGACGCAGGTTTGTTAGATTTATTATTGTGCCATAAAACTAACGTAATAATTGAAAATAAATATAATAAGTAGTGAGAGGACAGTGGCGACTTCCGGTTTTCTACTGTTTTTTGCCAAGCATTGAGATAAAGCCGTGACCCGAGTGCGTAGCACCGCAGAAGATATTCAATTTCAAAGCAGGAAGTCAAACAATTTTGTTTCAATTGTATCTAATATTAAGGTGCGAACATATTATCGGACGCGTCCGTCAGCCGCGACTGAGGGACGCGGCTTAGCAGTGTGCACGGTAGTTCGGACCACCCTCGGCCTTCTGTTCGGACGTCCGAACGCTCAAGGTCACGTCCGCGTCTTACGACCGACAGTTTGCACAGTGTACTTAATGTACTGGCTAGATAATGAGTAAGCCGCGGCTGACGGACGCGTCCGATAATATGTTCGCAGCTTTAACATTAATTGTTTTTGGCTGAAGTATTTCGTATTATTTTATTTTTCGTGACGTCATAATGCCATTACCATAAGGGTGAGTAATAGATCGACGATCGATCGATGGTGGAATGGATAAGTCGACATCGATCGAGCTGCGATTGGTGTAGTAGAAACTATCGATTGACGTCGACCAGTCCATTCTACCATCGATCGATGGCGTCGATCGACGGTCGATCGATTGGTGTGGTAACACCCTAAAAGCCTTGTAGCCATGTCAGAAAAATTACAAAAAAGAAACATTAATGCCAGCTGACACTGACACTAATGACAGTATGACATTCACGAAGTGTTCATGAACACCACGGATGACGGGAAGGAAAACGAATCAAACCAAAACTTTGCAATTGCGAATCGTAACTTGAAAGTTTAGCAAAGCAAGAGGAACGCTAATAAACTAGAAACTTGGTAGATTCCGTATTTGTGATTATATGATTTAATTTTCTTGAATTTTTGTCTTGTAGTTATGGATAAACAATATACTACTAACCCAAGTATGCACATCCTTTTGTCAGCTTATTTGATACTGCATTCGTGTACATTGATTTATATATCTTACTGATTGTCTATCTTTTATCTATATCTGATTATTGTAATAACGTAATTAACTATTCTATTGTAGAAATAATGAGTAAAACAAGAACAGCAGGCGATGGAATGGAATCGGCTGAAAACGCATCAGAGAGGGTTCAATATGTGGATTCTAAGATTACCACCAGCCCAACTAGAAAGGATAGTTTGTTACCGCCTCGTTTAGTACAAGTTTACGCTACTAAAGTGTTCAAATCGGATAAGGTGAGGACATTAAACACCAAGTCACCAAAGTTTGTGCCTTATGAACCATATCCTGCAGCTGTGAAGCCAATGACACCCATGCTTATTACAAAAGACTTGAAAAAGTCGAAAAATAACATGGATATTAACACCTTGATAACTCAGATGTCTCAGATGAGTACAAACTTGAATGAATTTAAACCTCGTCCCAAACTGAACTCCACAAGTGATAAGTCTGGTCTAGATGCTGATAAACCCAGTCCTGAAGCAGTTGAGATGAAGAAGAAGATTGATAACTTGACACATGAAAATGAATCTCTGAAAGAACAGTTAAAGCAGCAAGTTCAGGTATGTTATGAATATTAATATGAACTTTCTACTGCCTTACTTATTATAAAGTGGTTCTATTTGTGATTTGATTATAGTGCTTAAAACTATTAAAATCATATTGTAATAGGTAAAATGAGAAGTATTTGCGAGACAGCTAAAAGTTTTATTTAAATTAATAACAGTGACAGGAAAAGAAGTTGTGCCAATACAGTTTTTCCCATGGCAATATTGATAGAAATTGAATAATTTGCTGCAAAATTACAAAGCCCTTTTCTTTTTTTTTTTTTTTTTGTTTTCTCTTTATATCTGCCATCGGCTTTATAGCCATAATCAGATGAGGTCTTGGTTCGAGATAGTTTTTGTGATGATCCATCGAGCATTCACATTATATGGTTTGTTGTTGTGATTTTAAGTTTTCATAGTCTCTGATCCAAGTTCAGGATTTGCCATCTCTTTAAGCGGACTGTATCCCCTTGTCTATTCAGAAGGTTCTTGGCTAAGACATTACTGTGTTTCTTCAGTCTTTCTTTATATGATTTGCATTTTTTACATATTTCTTCTTTCACTGTTGGTATATTTAGGTGCTCGTGAATTTCTGTGTTTCTGACGAACCAGGGAGCACTAGAGATTGTTCTAAGTGATACATTTTGGAACCGTTGCAAAATTTCTATGTTGGAGTTGCTGGCAGATCCCCAGAGTTCTATTCCGTAAGTCCAGATTGGTTTTACTATTACTTTGTAGACAAGTAATTTGTTGCGTAGTGATAATTTTGAATTTCGCCCTAGAAGCCAAGATAAACTTTTCATTTCAAAGGTAGCTGCTTTTTTTTTGGCCCTAATGTGATTGGCCCAGGTTAGTCTTTTGTCTAGGTGTAGTCCAAGGTATTTTACTGTGTTACTGGTTGGCAGTGGTTTACTTTCCATGTAGACTGGGGCACAATCACCCATTCGAAGACTGAAAGTCACTTGTACTGACTTAGTTACGTTAGGGCGTATTCTCCATTTTTTCAGCCAAAGTTCAATCTTATTCAACTGGACTTGTAATTTTTGTGATGCCTGCGTTGGATCTTGGTCACTCATAAGACATGCAGTGTCGTCTGCGTAGGTCGCTGTAGTCACACCATCAGTATTGGGCAAATCTGCAGTATAGATAGAGTAGAGCATGGGTCCTAGCACCGAGCCTTGTGGGACTGATGCTTTCATTTCGTATAGATTAGATAGTTCTTCTTCATACTTAACTTGGAATTTTCTCTGGTCTAAATAAGATTTCAGTATCATATAAAAGGAGTTGGGTAGTAAAGATTTGATTTTATACAAAAGACCCTTGTGCCAGACTCTGTCGAACGCCTGTTGGATGTCCAGGAACACCGCAGAACAATATTCTTTGTTTTCTAACGACTGTCTGATTTTGTGGACCACTCTATGTACTTGTTCTACAGTTGCGTGTTTTTCACGGAATCCAAATTGGTGGTCTGGTATTATACCATTTTCGATCAGAGCTGGTTTCAGTCTACGTGAAAATATTTTCTCAAAGACCTTCGAAATTATTGGAAGAAGACTTATCGGTCTGTAAGAGCTTGGTTCGGTTGGTGGTTTTCCCGCCTTAGGTATCATACATATTTGTGATATCTTCCACATTTTTGGGTAGTAATGGACTCTAAAGACAGCATTAAACAGCATTGTAAGAAACACTATAATTTTTCTGGGTACATGCTTGAGTATTTCACCTGTGATGAGATCATATCCAGGACTTTTATTGTTCTCCAGATTTCTTATCGTTCGTATCAGTTCTCTCGGTGTGACCAGTTTAAGCAGAGGTGATAGTTGTTGGTCACTGTTAAGATATTGGTCAACTTCTGCTTCAAAGTCCGCCATCGACGACTCATTTGGAGTGAAAACCGCAGAGAGATGTTGTGCAAAAAGTTCGGCCTTCTCACTTGCTTTTCTGGCCCAAGATCCGGATGGTTGCTTAAGTGGAGGTATGAAATTGTGTGGTCTTTTGAAGTTTTTGGTAATCTTCCACAAGGAATAGTTATCCTGTTTGTGAGCAGATAGATTAGAGAGTTTTTCTTGAAACATTGTGTTTTGGTTTTCATGGATAAGTTCTTTCAGTTCTCTTGCTGCTTTATTAAACTGTTTTCTGGCTTCTTCAGTTCTGGTCAAATGAAGCTCTCTCCGCAATCTTCGTTTGGACTCAAGTTTATGTCTTATTTCTAGTGGTACATTATTTTTACTCACTAAAGTGTTCAGCGTTGGGGTAGCGCGCCAAGCTGCTGTTTGGATAAGGTTGGTAATGTAGAATGTGGCAGAATCTATGTCTTCTTCAGTTTTAAGTTTTATTTTTAAATCAACTTCTTCTTCTAGGTAGTCCGCAAAGGAATCCCAATCAGTTTTTATATTACAAAGTGTTGGTTTTGACTCTCTCCGAATTGCCGAAACGCTAAACGTAGCAATAACTGGAGAATGATCAGAAAGTGTGTCAAATGACGACTCCACACTAAAGTAGATATCTGACATTCCCTTGACTATAAAAAAGTCAAGCAGATCGGGTGTTCTATTGGTGTCAGTTGGCCAGTAAGTTGGTTCGCCAGTAGACAATAGGTTTTGCCTGTGGGTGTCGACACTCTTTTTCAGCTCACGTCCTCTGGTTGTGATGAGTCTAGATCCCCAACAGGTATGTTTGCAATTCCAGTCTCCGCCAGTTATGTACCTGTGGCCCAAGGTGTTGAAATATCTGTCAAACATATCAAATTTGACTTTGTGGTTTGGTGGACAGTATACCGCACTTACGTTTAAAGGGCCAATTCTCTCGTCTATGGTGACTGTTGTTGCTTGAAGCCAATTTTCTTTGAACTCGGAGTGTAGGTGGTGTTTTATGTTGTTCTTTATAATAACAGCAGTCCCACCATGAGAAGTATTATCAGGGTGGTTGGTGCAGTATACACAATAGTTATTCATATTAAATTGTTTACGATCATTGAGGTGAGTTTCGGATATTAAGGCAATGTCCACTTTATTAATTTTTAAGAGTACTTCTAGTTCTGTCTTGTTTGGTGCTAAGCCGTTTATGTTCCAGGTGGCTATACGTAGAGAGGTCATGGTTGTTGTTTACTTATGAGTGTCATGATCAGGTTCATCATTGTGCTCATTTGAAATATCAGTTGGTCTATCCTCTCAGTCTGTTTAATAATGAGGTCTATCAAGCTATGGTTTTCTTCAATACAGATGTTGTCTTTTTCCTTTTTGTTGGAAAGTGTTCTCTGTGACCCTGTGCGGTCACTGTTGTTTAGACTTTTTCGGGTGTTACCTCCTGAAGTCTGAGCGCTTTTAACAGCTTCGCTGTATAATTTGTTGTCTATGTTGGGATATTGGTTTACATTATCTTGATTCCAATTAGGGTTAGGTTTTTCTAGGTCTACCTCTTCACATGTCTCTTTATTTGATGTGACTTTTGTTAGTGATTTCTTTTGTTTTTGTCTATTTCCCCATTTTCGTGCAGCAATTTCTTTGTAGACTTGGCACCCTTTATAGCTAGCAGGATGGCTTCCTGAGCACAAAGTACATACTGCAGGAGTATTTCTGTCCATAGTACATACAGTCGTTTTGTGTTCGCCTGCACACTTGACACATCTGTAGGGTCGCATACAATTATTTTTAGTATGTCCGTACTGTTGACATCGCGTGCATTGTACAACAGTGTTTTTTCTTTTCGGGTCTTCTATTGTGATTTTTTGATGATATATATATTTGATCTCTTTAACCTTTCTGTTGTTTTCGTGAGGAAACAGATTGACAAAGAACGTGTTTAATGGCTCTTTTGTCCCATTTGCACGTGCAGTCACTATTTCGCCTTTAACTTTATTGCCAGTTTCTTCTATTGCTCGTACTATAGCATCTTTGGGAGTGCTGAAGTGCAGGTGTTTAATGACAATTCTCATGCACTTTTCATCTTTTTGGGTGAAAGTGTGACCAATGAGACCTTTTGCTCTAATATGTTCTATCAGTTGTTTATAAGTTTCAACAGAGCTTGTCGAGATAATTAACTGATTTTTAGTAACCACTTTGTATGTGTAGTCAGTTTTTTTTAACCACTTCTTCAAGGAAATCTGTTAATTTCTCTAGGTCATCAATGCCATAGAGCATGATTGGTGGAGGTTTGGATGATTTTCGAGTTTTGTTGGACTCAGTGGGAATCTGGGTCGGTTCGTCCACATTTAACAATGAGAAACTGTTGCTCGTGTTTAAATCTGGTGAAGCAGGTTCTTGAATGTTTTTAGTGTTTATTCCTCTATGTTTATTCAGTTCTTGCTCTCTTGACTGAATTCTTTTAGCAGAGATTTTATTTGGTTCAGTCTCATCGGGTGATCGATTTCTTTTTAACACGCTTATTTGTTTCTGTATGGGTACTCTTTGCCAGGGCACTGATGGGTTACGTGGGGTACTTGGTATCTCTTTGCTGGTACTAGCCAGACAACTAGATGCCGTGGTATGAGTTTGGTTAAGATTCGCTAGTTCAGTTCCATTGAAAGGATTGGGATTGTCAGTCTTTTGTCTGTCGGTGCTGCTTTCCGACATAGAAGATCTTGTTCTAATAAACAGTCCGGGATGGAATACTTGCTGTGTGAGATTTTTATTTGGACTCATAATGGTGGAGATTTAAATTATTATTATGGCAACACTTTTCCAAACGTCAGATGACATTTCAACAAATATGAAAAAATTGTGGGTGGATGAAAAAAACTTAAAATTTTTGATGATTGTTTCGTATTTTGTTCACTGATTTTTGTTTGAATCACTAATTATTTTAGTCCACAAACAGTTTTACACAGTTTTCACACTATAAAGTTCAATTTCACTATGTTTCTGAGCATTATACTTAAAGTTTAACGCACAAAATCGCTAATTAACTAACAGCGTATCTACGCGTGTTGACAGCTGACAGCTAACCCTACAAAGCCCTTTTCTAATGAAATAATAATAAATATTCAGCCTGTAATGTTTCTACTGATAAATCAAAGACCTTCCAAACATACTTATGTTCTGAATTGACCATCTGTTAAAAAAAAAAACTGGCCAAGTGAGAGTTAGACTCCCGTGAAGAGGGTTACATATATGATTTATTTATTGCCTACCTATAATTTTAACTGCAAATATTAGATGAATTGAAATTTACGAATAATTGAAGATTGGTACACACAATATTGAGTGATTTACCATGGTATTTTAATATCATGGATTTCTTATAGGTTTTCCTATAATCTATAAGTAGAAAAGTAATTTCTGTATTTTTTTTTTAAATTTTAGGTTCTGTAGTTTCGGAGATAAGGGGGGAATGGTCAATTTTCGTCTATTTTCTTGAATAACTTGGAAACTATTTATTTTAAAAATACAAAAAAAAAAATACATTTAAGATCTTCTCAACAAGACCTTTCATTTGATATGTCACACTATGCAGTTTTCATTTTTTTTAGGTCGGTTCAGTCTAGTAGATTTGGAGATAATTGACTGTAAGCGACAAACAGACAGACACACAAGTGATCCTATAAGGGTTCCGTTTTTGTATTCGGATGTACGGAACGTAGAAACTTGTTGACATAAGTACACTACAGTGCCGAAGTATTTTGTTTATATAAACAATAAAAATCATGCAGTCACCTTATCTGAATGTTATTAAATGTGACACAGGCCCCAAAAATTAACTAGATGTAATTAAAATGCTATGAACTTATTATCATACTTATAATCTTATTGTGTGGTTACACTAGAAAAAAATACTCATAAAATCAGAGACAGGATTTTTTAATTTAATTAATTTTGAATAGGATTAGAACCAGTTGCATGCAATGTGAAGCAATTTCAAGTTACTCGTAGCCTGTTATTAAGATAGTTGAGTAGGTTGACTACCTACCTACTCCTGTATACATATTTCTCATTGGCTTGTATGCATTTAGACAACTGAAACTGCACACATTAATAGATGTGCTTTTAATTTTTGAATGAAATTCTCACTCTTGTGTCTAATTACTGTAAACATAATTTATCATGTTGACTGAGATCAAATATTTTTGCAAAGATAAAAATATTTATAAAAATAAATCCAGCAGACACAGTACAACTGAAGCAGAATTAGATTTTAAGTTTTGTTATCCACAGGTAAACAAAGAACTTAAAACAATGTTGGTGGCATCTATGGGCGAGGACCTAGAGACACAAGTACAATCTCTGAATGAAGATAAAAAGCATCTGGCCAATGCTTTGCTCAGTTCTGCACAACATTTGTCTACTCATCAGGTATGTAACTATCTATGGGCAAGATTCTTGAGTCTAGCAAAAAGTGCTATTGGGTTTCATTAGAAATTTCTCAGTACCACCCGCAAACTGTGGAAGTTGGTTGGATATAATAAAACAATGGTCCAGCTGACATATTGTATGACAGAAAACCATTGCAGGGCTAAAGCTGCCTTTCCCTCTTCCTTTTGTACATACATACATAGTGTAGCGATTAGCAATTTTCATAGTTCGTAAGTTGGCACTACTGCCATATTTGAATGTGCGTCCTTTGCGCGCGTTATGTTGCACACTTGTTCAATACACCAGTTTACCGCTGATTCCCGCCTTTTATTGAAACGCTCTTTACATTGGCGACGATTTCGATGAATATAGTGAACCGTGCGTTTAAAAAACTATTTGTAAAAGACAAAATAGTTGTTATAATAGTGTGTAAATGATAAACAACATGCCTATCGGTAAATTAGAGCCGTTTAATTTAGGTTCAATGCAATGGGCCGCGTACGTTCGCCGCGTAAAACAATACATTTGCATATAGACGCACTCCATACGGTTTATCATGTATACCAGAGAAGTTTCAGAAAATTATGGGAGAAACTTTAAGAGGTATTCCGAGTTGTGTTGTGTTTTTAGATGACATATGCGTAACAGGGGCTAATGATGAAGATCATTTAAACAATTTAAGGGCAGCACTCACGCGGTTGCGGGACGCAGGACTCACCGTTAAACTTAGCAAATGTAGTTTCTTGCAAGATTTTGTCAAGTATGTTGGGTTTATTATTAATAAAAAAGGACTGAAACCAGATCCTGATAAATTAGAAGCCATATCAAATGCACCTAAACCAGAAAATACTACACAACTTAAAAGTTTTCTAGGAATGTTGAACTACTATGGGCGGTTTATACACAATTTAAGCACTTTGTTACATCCACTGCATAATTTATTAAGAAAACAGATAGTTTGGAAATGGAATATGAAGTGTGAGTTAGCATTTAGTCAGGCAAAACAGGCTCTTTTAAGCACTCGTGTACTGGCGCATTATGAGGAGGGGCGACCACTCGTTTTGTCAGTAGACAGCAGCGCGTACGGGTTAGGCGCCGTGCTCGCGCACCGCTACGACGACGGCAGCGAACGCCCTATCAGCTGCGTATCGCGCACACTTAGTGCACCAGAACGTAACTATAGTCAGCTTGACAAGGAAGCTCTGGCGATACTATTTGGTGTTACTAAGCATCACCAGTATCTATTTGGCAGAAACTTTATATTAAGAACGGATCATCAGCCGTTAACACATATTTTTGGTGAAAAGGGCGGTATACCTCAAACGGCTGCAAGTCGATTGCAGCGGTGGGCGGCACGTTTAGCAGCTTATGATTATAAGGTCGAATTTGTGAGATCAGTAGACAATGGTCCGGCTGATGCACTGTCTCGGTTACCTTTAGCTAAAGAAATTCGTGAAGAAATTACGGTAGAATATTTGAATTTAATTGCAGACACGTTCCCTGTTTCATTTAAAGATGTGGCTCGAGAAACAGAACGTGATGTGGTTTTAAATAAAATTAAGGGCTATGTTTTGTTTGGGTGGCCAGCTGCACCTAACTGCGAGGAAGAGAAACCTTATTTTGCAAGAAAACTGGAACTGTCAGTGGACCAGGGATGTTTAATATATGTATAGATACCGAATTGTCATTCCTCAAATCTTACAAAAACAAATTCTGACTGAAATTCATGAAAGTCATCTAGGGGTTAACAAGATGAAGAACTTATCTCGTAGTTACGTGTACTGGCCTAACCTAGACTATGATATAGAAGAGGTATGTAGGAAATGTGATGCGTGTCGAGTGGTGCGCGACGCACCGCCGCGAGCGCAGTTGCACCCTTGGGAGTTCCCGCTGTACCCGTGGCAGCGCCTGCACGCAGACTTCGGAGATTGTGGCGGTATTAGGTAGGTACCTCATTTTGATCGATGCACATTCGAAGTGGATAGAGGTGTTACCAGTGGCGGTACCTTCATATAAGCCCAAAAGCCCGGCATGCCTTAATTAAAATGCTCGATAGAGATTCAATATCAAACCCGAACTATTTAAAAGTTCGCGCGCTTAATTCTTATCAAAATAACACAAAATATCTACCTAGTACCTATGCCACACGCACTGTCACGCACACTACTACACATCGCGTCGCCATCGTCTACAATAGCTATCTCGCTTACACGTACCGGCTTATACCGGGCTTTCAAATACTATCTCTGTCTCTTTCGCACCTAAAGCGATGTGCCGTATAACGAGTTAGAACCTTGTGCGTCTACAAATCGATCAGTATGGAACATTTAAGCCAGGCTTGATGCGTCTGAAGTTGGACGCGTATGCTGTTGTTGTTTATAAAATTCGCCAAAAGGCAGGCAAAGGAACAAAGCCATACAGCCTAGTCTTGTTTAAGGACGCGTATGCGTGACCTTGTGTCGCCTTTTTTTTTAATTTATTAACGGCAATGGATACAGGTCCTTATGCCTCTTGTGTCGCCTTGCCAACGCAGTGTTGCTGTTTTATAGCGACGTTGTGAGATCTTGGAAATTTTTAACGTGTTTGGAAACTTTTTTTAAGATTTAGCAACAATAAAAACTAGCGACTTTTTAAAATAACGAAATTAAATATTCAAGCAATGTAATAATCGTAATTTATCTCAAAAACATGTTTACACTTTGAACAATGAACACAGAAAATAATATTTTTGTGGGTAATTTAACATTGTTCGGGTAATATTAAAAATTGAGGAACTGTACAATACAATAAAATATCTTAAAAATAAAAAAAAATTGCGACATCTATCTAGAATTTTCATATACCTGGCGACTTTTTTTTGCCTAAATGACAACACTGCAACTCTGCGTGCAACTAACTTCAGTCTCATTTGCTTGATGGGGAAAAGTTTTGGTGTTAAAGTTTTTTAAGAGTTTTATTAGATTATCTCAGTGATACAATTGTTTTGGTGACTTACCTACAACAATGGAGGTAATTGTACCTTGTGAGGATTTAAAATGCGTTCAAGTTTTGATTGGCGAAGATAAGGTAAAATCTTTCGTTTTGTAACTTTCTGTTTTGTTTTTTTTTTGTCTGTAACCTGTTAGTCCTGTTACGAAGCAAGCAACTACTTACCATAACTTTGTTCCCTCAAGCAATGAAGCAAACCAAACGGCTTTTTTCAAAGCCACCGGAGGTATGCAATTGCTGATATGTTTATAATATTCAATCTAGCACTAGCATGCCTTCAGTGTGCTTTGGTTATCTAATTCACGTGATGAATTCACTTTTAATTTATTGTATAACCAGTAGTTTATGAGAAAACTGCGATGATACATGCGTAGGTACTACGTACTCAGTCGAAAAGTAAATTTTTTCTTCCTCTCTCTTTTTTTTTTTTTGAAATCGGTTGAAATTTTATTGGGCTTGCCTTATTTTGAAACTCTAGGCACGCCACTGGGTGTTACCAATGAAGGGTTCGGATGCTCGCTCCACTATAAACGCTTTTAGGGGCATATTTGCGCGTTTTGGTTTACCGTCACAACTAGTAACGGACAATGGTCCGCCTTTTTCAGCCCGAGAATTCAAAGAATTTTGTGAAAAAAATTGTATAAAACATGTAACTTCAGCCCCGTATAGACCACAGGCTAACGGCGCGGCTGAAAACGCAGTCAAAACGGTAAAAAAGGCAATTAAAAGAGCACAGTATGAGGGGGACGATGTGAACGCAGCTCTTAGTAAATTTTTGTTAAAGTATCGTAACTGTCCACACGCGACGACAGGGGTACCACCAGCGTATGCGTTGCAGGGACGGAGGCTTCGCAGTCGCCTCGACGCTTTGCGCCCCGATTTAGGCGCGGTAGTCCGCAGTGCACAGGAACGACAGGTGCGCTACGGACCGGGCGCTATCAGGGATTTTGAGGTAGGCGATGCAGTTTTTACTCGCGACTATTCTACGCGGGGGGAAAAGTGGGCTCCTGGCACGGTCAGTAAGAAAACGGGCCCTGTATCGTACAATGTGGACATAGGAAATGGTACCCAATGGCGTAGACATGCGGATCAGATTCTTCTCGCGTGCAATAAAAATAGGTTTTCACTGTCGCGAGCGAGTCGAGGGTCGCGAGAGGAGCCGTGTGCGGACGTGCCTGGGGTCGTTGGTGAAGAACACGTAGAGGCGTCTGTTTGTACTGACGATATAGCACAAGCGGAGCAAGGCGACGTGTGGCGTACTCCGGAGAAGGGCCCGGAGCCGACTGCTCAAGGAACACCAGCCGACCCGGTCGCCCCACTAACGCCACCACCACCAGACGCGTCAGCTCGAGCACTGCGTGCTTATGAACGAGCGAAGCGTGCATTATAAATAGGTTTATAGATTTAAGTTTTGTTCTGTAACTTACTCATATAATCATATTTAATAGGTTAAGGATTTATCATAGCAGTACTCTGTAACTTGGGAGGGAGAAGATGTAGCGATTAGCAATTTTCATAGTTCGTAAGTTGGCACTACTGCCATATTTGAATGTGCGTCCTTTGCGCGCGTTATGTTGCACACTTGTTCAATACACCAGTTTACCGCTGATTCCCGCCTTTTATTGAAACGCTCTTTACACATAGGACAGTTTTAATCCCAGTACTACTAGATAGGATAATACTGCTCGTAAAGTCTCAATGGTAAAATCTTTTATTACTTGAAACTTCTTATTCTAATGGTATGTATTTTGTTTATTAGGAGCAAACTGAATGGTTAGCAGGACAATGTGAAGTATGGAGGAGTAAATTCTTAGCAAGCAGGTAAATCTATACATTTAAAATGAACAAGTTAAATTCAATATAAATATATTATATAAAGTTGTTTACACCACTTTAATGACATAAAAAGTTATAGTAAACATGTTGTTGATTCATAAATGCATAGGTTAACTAATGACTAATATTGCTTTCAGCTTGATGGTAGAAGAACTAGCTCAATGTAAGAAATTATTAAATGATAAGACTGAAAATTTGCAACAAGCAATAAAACAATTACTGGACGAGCGGTGCCGGGCGCGAGACATGATGCTATGTACTTATAAGAACTTGTACAGTCTCCACGAAAAGTGGCTGGAAAATATTGCCATTACGGAATATGTGGGCAACAGTAAAATGTACAACCGTCCTATCGGGAACCTAAACTTTAACGCCACCATTCCGCATTCAACAAACATACTGGATATGTCATCAGTCAACCTAAAACTGTCGGAAAATATCAGCAGTTCCGTCGAAAAGCAAGATATTAGCTTTTTGAATAGCTTGCCTACTGTCACTGAAGGGGAAAAGAATGCTGAAAATGTAAGTATTATAATATTTTATATGACCCCTAACATGACCATATACTTAGTTGAGATGGATATGCAAATTCAAAATAATGCATAGATTCGCCGCGACGCGACGGCAGCATCGGCCATCAAGGTATATCCGCGACTTATAACAACTGTCGTACAACAACAGTAACATCAAATTCTACTATCTACTATATTTGAGCAAATTCTAGAGCGAAACATTAAACAATTTGGGTTCTTGATAAGTAGTACCTGCTGTTTGGTTGAATGTCCTAATTATCAGGCACAAATAATGCCTATAATAAGGAAGTTTCCATTTTAACAAAAATTAAAAATACTTATTAAAATTGTAAGGCAAAGAAATTATAATATATATGGTGAAAGAATTATTTTAATAACTTGAAAAATGACAAAGTTAATCCACTTTTACTGAATCCCGAATTAATTTTGAAATGCACGAGAAGCATTTGGTCTGTGACGTCACAAGTCTCATCGCGCGGGTGGGGCGGGTAGCGCTTAGCGGCTGTTTCGAGTATTTCGTGGTTTGTTGCTCACAGTAAGTACATGGAATGCGGTGTTTGAGTGTCTGTGTGAAGTATTAAGTAATATTTCGTATAATATACTATCTTTTAGCTAAGTAAAAACTAGATAAAAGTAAAATTTAGACGATGGACAGTGGATTTGTGCGTGGACAGTCTAACAGTGGGAAACAATTTTTTTTTAATAAGTCGTAGGTATTACATATCATTCCTTGTCCTTGAAGCGACGAGGTTCGGTCGTTAATTTTTAGGGTTCCGTAGCCAAATGGCAAAAACGGAACCCTTATAGATTCATCATGTCTGTCTGTCTGTTCGTCCGTATGTCACAGCCATTTTTCTTCGAAAATATAAGAGCTATCCTGTTGAAACTTGGTAGTAGATGTACCTATTATGTGAACCGCATTAGGATTTTCACACAAAAATAAAAATAAAACAAATTTTGGGGGCTCCCCCCATACTTAGAATTGAAACTCAATTTTTTTTTCACCAAACCCATACGTGTGGGGTATCTATGGATAGGTCTTTAAAAATTATATTGAGATTACTCATATAATTATCATTTTTTTCTAAACTGAACAGTTTGCGTGAGAGACACTTCCAAAGTGGTAAAATGTGTCCGCCCCCCCCCCCCCCTGTAGCTTCTAAAATAAGAGAATGATAAAACTAAAAAAAATATATAATGTAGACCTCAACAAAATCTTCCAACGAAAATTGGTTTGGATGAGATACAGTTAGCAGTTTTTGAGATATAGTACATTTTTAAAAACCGCAAATATAACTTTGCCATTCATACAAACACTATGAAAAACAAAGATATTTTTACTGTTTGTGTATATTACTTACTAATCTCAATATAATTATATCCCTAATCTATGCCTGCTACTACGGAACCCTTCATGGGCGAGTCCAACTCGCACTTGGCCGGTTTTATTGCTTTTTAACGACACTTTGTAATTCTGACCTTAAAACATGCGTGTAAGGTTGAATAAGATTTGATGTAGTTTACAGATTTATGCTTACAGAGTTACAGAGAGTTATAGTTGTATTTGTACACTTGGGAACGATACAATATTTATATGTACTTTCACATCAGTTTGCACGGTTTCCATAATAATTCCACAACGATAATATTTGTTCAGTCTTGTTTGAACCAAAAGTAATAACCGTCTGAGGTGACCGCGCATTGACGACTTCTCGACTCGAGCGAGTGATGAGACTTGTGACGTCATGAGATTGTTGACCGGCCGCGCGCCGAGAAGTTTTAAAGCGGACGGGAAAAGTATTATAACTTCGTCATTTATGAAGATAATTGAATAAAAATTTCAATGGGCTTCATTGCAAGTTTAGTACTATTTTTTAAAAATAAATAAAAAAAATTGTAAACTTCCTTATTGTGTTTTCCTAACCAATAACTTGTATGTGTGGTCTAAATGTATTTTTAGCAAAAGTTGGTGATTAATATTATAGATTGTCTAAATTTCAAATGTCGTTAGCAATTTTAGCTTGTTTTAATCCATCGCTAAACAATATTAAATCATACATCATTCAACAGATAATGGCTACACCTCTAGACGTAAGGAAGGTGAACGAGGAACCAGTGAACGCGTTAGTTCACCACGCCTACAGCAGCAGCGGCAATACACCTCGACCAATCGCTTCCTGCGTACACTGCCACGGCAAAGTTCAGCTTCTCTAATTGGTTGAAATGTCATAATGGTGAGGAGTGCGTTACGTTGTGAGAGATAGCACAATTTTAGGTACTTATAGAGAAATGCAATTTAAAGAGCGTCATGGGAACTTGGAAATACAGCGCCATCTTACTTTTAGATTTATTTTTCACAAATATTTGTTGTCATCCTGGCCAAAATATGCAAGCGCTATATGAACCATGACAAACTCTAATACTGACCTACTATGCCCAAAAGCGGTATCTCAAAAGCCATCGGAAAGCTTTAAAAAATACGCATCTCATGAACTAAGCCTTTTAGCGCTATCTTGTTCAAAACATATACCACTCATACGATGGCATAAAAATCAACTTTACGATTTTTTGGAGATAGCGCTTTTGCGCTTAGTAGGGCAGAATACCCGATTTACATTTGTCAGGGACAATGGCGAATGACGAGTATTCGCTACGTAAATTGAGTCGCTAACTGTCCGATCGGCTTCCACCACTGTCTTTAATCATTGAATTCAATATAAATTACCTAGCGATGCCGCTTTACCTAGCGATGCACTTCTCCCGAGCGATGACACAAACCCGAGCGCTGACGCTATCCCGAGCGATACCGCTCCCTTGAGTTATGCCGCTACTCCAAGCGAGGCCTCTATTCTATCCCCAGCGATGCCACTATCCCCAGCGATGCCTCTATCCCAGGAAAGCCTCTATCCCCAGCAATGCCTCTATCCCTAGCGACGCCGCTTTCTCAAGCGATGTTTCTATCCCCAGCGACTCCGCTACCATTTTCACCCTCCAAATTTTCACTCACTCACATTTCCATTTATTTAATTTAATCACATTTTTTGTTATTATTACTCATTTTTACACACTTATTTTTCACTTAAAAAAATTTTCAACTTTGCCGAATTTTTTTTTTTAACCGGCCCCCCCGGGTACTGCAACAGAGAGGTATTTAACTTCTTCTGTTCCCTCAACTTCTTTACTTTAAGATCTATTTATTGTTTTAACAATTTTAAAAAATTCATATTTTGAATTTACGTTCTGTCATTGCTTCATCTTCAATTCTTTTCTAGACATTACAATTTTTACCACGGCTCCGGCTGCACGTTCTACAGTATTGTTTTATTTTCATTGTATTTTAAATAAATTAATTATAAACTCCGTTGTGTTTTTTAAAAGTGCTACACAACAAGTACGACAGCTCCAAATCGAGCACATACCGCACCAACAGTACCGAGTTTGCCATCCACTACGGCTTCGGCAACCTTTCCGGCTTCCTCTCGGAGGACGATGTCACCGTGGGCGACATCACGGTGCGCGACATGAACCCTGGACCCATGGTCGGCCTCGCCTTCGTGGCCGCCAATTTCGACGGCATCCTCGGCACAGCGTGTAGCAGCATCTCGGTGGACGGCCTGTTAGCCCTGCTCTACTAGAAGGTGGCGCAACGATACAAAGTGATGCCTCTCTCCCTAGCGATGCTGCTCCAAGCGATGCCTCTATCCCCAGTGATTCCTCTATGCCCAGGAATGCCTCTATCTTGAGCGATGCTGCTCTTTGAAACGATACCGCTCTCTCGAGCGATGCCGCAGTCTCAAACGATGACTCAATTCCAAGCGATGCCGCTCCCCCGAGTGATTCCGCTCTCCTGAGCGATGCCGCTCTTCCGAGCGATGCCCCTCGTTCGAGCGATGCCGCTCCTCCGAGCGATGCGGCTCGGACGAGCGATGCAGCTCCTCCGAGCGATGCCCCTCTTCCGAGCGATGCCTCTTTTCCGAGCTTTGCCGCTCTCCTGAGCGATGCCGCTCTTCCGAGCGATGCCGCTCTTCCGAGCGATGCCGCTCTCCCGAGCGATGCCGTTCTCCCGAGCGATGCCGCTCTTCCGAGCTTTACTGCTCTCCCGAGCGATGCCGCTCTTTCGAGAATGCCGCTGCCACAAGCGATGTCCTTTTTCTTAATAGAAGTCTTAACCCCCAGTAATTCCGCTACCCCGAATGATGCCGCTTTCCCAAGCACATGATCAATGTAAATTGGGCTTAACAGTTTGGTTGCCCATGCAACATTAGAGTTAGTATACAAAGTATATGACACTGCCTTTATTAAGTTGTGTATAGATAATAATTTTTGGCAATACATATTTTGCAAAAAATAAAACTACTGATTGTGTAATTAAATATCAAAAAAGCAATCACGTATCTGGCGTAAGATGTAAGTGTGCCAATCCCTTTAGATACTAATTGTTATTCATAAAAAACTTTTTGAAAAAAAGGGAACCGACTTCAAAACCAAACACAAAAAACTGTAAAATAACTTTTCTTCCGGAAGTCGGTTCCCTTTTTTTCAAAAAGTTTTTTATTTTTCCCTTTTTAGTTAGTTTAGATATTCAACAAAAATCTTCATATAATCGGCGTCTTTTTGGCGTCTTTGAAAATCTACAATCTTAGTAAGCAACAAAAACGGATCTTTGCGGGCAACGTCACGAGATATACATTATTGTTATATATTACAACCTTTCCCAGAATGTAACGAACACTTCTGAAAACCGCATCAAAATCGGTTTAGCCAAACGCGAGATAATCGCGGACAAACATGCAATCGTCTCTGAAAATCTACAATCCAAGTAAGCGAAAACGGATCCACGCGGGCAACGTCACGGGATATCTATTAATGTTATACAGGGTGGAATTTTGTAATACCACCTGGAGGGAAAGTACTCTTAATACTGCAGATATAAAATTTTACTCAAAGGAAACATTCCTTTATTTTTGAATAGAAAGCAAACTGCTGCATTCAAAGATTTTCGAAAATTCTCTTCTCCCACACCCGGGAATCGAACCGGCTAAAATCTGAAAAAATTATACCCTGTACTTTTATTACATCGATCGTTAGGGTCAATTAAAAGGATGAAATCTCTCTAACAAACATGATAAATTAAATTTAAGATTTCCTGGTTTTCCTTTCATTTAGAAAGAACCTACTTTTTTTTGAAGTCGGTTAAAAATGTGTCCTGTGGCGGGCATTCGGCATTCCTATTAATATAGAAAACAAAACGCCGTACTTCCAAACGATGCCGCTGTCCCAAGCGATGCGGCTCTCCCGAGCGAAACCACTATCTCGAGTGATGCCGCTCTGTCCCGAGCAATCCCTCTCTCCCGAAAAATACCAAAAAGGATGTATGCAAAACTGCATTGCCCGTTCACAATAGGACGCTTGCATACATGGGCATAGCCAGCCATGGGATCAGGGTGGGGCAGCAATCTAAAATATTTTTTTTATTTTTGTGTCAACTGATGACTGTAAAGTGTAAACTTTTTTACGGATATTAAGTATCATAGTAAGTACCTAGATAATTTAGTTTTTAAGGTTTGGTTAGGTACCTTAAAGGTCCGAGTCAGGGTGGGGCGAGCGCCCCACTCTGCCCCATCGTGGCTACGCCCATGCTTGCATACGACCGTTTTTTTCACCGGACTACGGACCGTCAATAAACGGATATCCTTGTATCATTCGCCAGACAGATGTCCGGTGCATGTACACACTTTTTAGGGTTCCGTAGCCAAATGGCAAAAACGGAACCCTTATAGATTCGTCATGTCTGTCTGTCTGTCCGTCCGTATGTCACAGCCACTTTTCTTCGAAAGTATAAGAGCTATCCTGTTGAAACTTGGTAAGTAGATGTATTATGTGAACCGCATTAGGATTTTCATACAAAAATAAAAACAAAACAAATTTTGGGGGTGCCCCCCATTCTTAGAATTGAAACTCAACAATTTTTTTTTCACCAATCCCATACGTGTGGGGTATTTATGGATAGGTCTTTAAAAATGATATAGAGGTTACTAATTTCATTTTTTTCTAAACTTAACAGTTTGCGCGAGAGACACTTCCAAAGTGGTAAAATGTGTGTTTAACTTCTAAAATAAAAGAATGATAAATCTAAAAAAAAATATAATGTAGACCTCAACAAAAACTTCCAACGAAAATTGGTTTGGATGAGATATAGTTAGCAGTTTTTGAGATATAGTACATTTTCAAAAACCGCAAATATAACTTTGCCATTCATACAAACACTATGAAAAACAAAGTTATTTTTATTGTTTGTGTATATTACTTACTAATCTCAATATAATTATATCCCTAATCTATGCTTGCTACTACGGAACCCTTCATGGGCGAGTCCAACCCGCACTTGGCCGGTTTTATTATAAACCGTACACCACCGCGAATCTGGCGATAAAAACGGTCCGTTGTCCGGTGAAAAAAACGGACGTATTCAAGCGGCCCTATGGACACTCCTTTAGATAATATCTCCAAACTAACATTATGTATAATTGTTGTTGAAAGATTTTATTTGTTTATTAATATATTTAATTCAATAGATAATGGTGCTCCGTATTAATAGCAATAATATAAATTACTCAGACTATAAAGTACCTATTTTAGTAATTTAGCCAAACGCATGAAACAAGGTTTATTATATTGTTTTTCTCTTAGTTAAGTTAAATGTTGACCTTAATCACATATATTTGTTGACACATGTGTAGTAGAAGTATTCCAATTAGCAGAAATGTGCAAAAAAGGCTAATTACTACTTTAATTGGAAACCTACCTGTAGGGAAGTACCAGGAAATACGATTTCCTTATTATTTAACCGTTTCGTCGATATTATGTTTTTTAATTATTTTACTTTAGTTTATAAAGTGTAGTATAGTATTAATGGCGTTTTTTTTTTAATAATTTTATAGTTCCCTACTATAAAAGTGAGTTGAATTTCTTTAGAAATCATTCCAAGAAAAAAGCATTTTGTGTAAAAATCTTGATAATAAAACTATTTTTTGTTACTGTTATGTTTTTATTTCGTAAAAATAACAAAGTTTTTTATGATTATGTTGCAATGTTTAATAGGTATAACGTATGAAATAGTTTTCTTCGCTTCTATCACAGTTTGACATAACTATTCTATCGTCACATACTCTTAGAAAAACGTAAAAAAGTGCAAAAGTCCTACAATCAGGCAGCCAGTGAGAATTATTTGTGACTAAATGGCATTGCTAAATAGGAAAAAAAATGTATTACTTACAATACTATATTTTAGGTAACTTAAGATCTTCACACCCACAACCTCACCCACACTTTTGACTTGGACCATAATGACATGACAACATGCAGTTGAATTTTGAACTTTAGGTAAAGAGCCGAAAGTTCCAAATTCAACAGTAACTTAATTTCCATTCCTTATAAGTCCACCTTCAAAATATCAAAATAAAAGCACATCATTTTCCCGGGCCCTGACTGTGAAGCTTCTCTTCGCTATTTAGGGTAAAGCAGCTTTTTTCACGCGTTGATAATACTCTATAATTTCTGTTCCAGTGTAGTTGTAAGCTAGGTAGTCGCGGACTGGGATATACTTGGCGCCTCCAAACCAATCGATCATCGCGATTTGAGCGATCTTCAGCTTAGCTACGAACCAGTTGTGGTCTGAAAATGAGAGAAAAAAATCCAAAATTATATACCTAAGTAGGTACATACCAATTAAGATATAATACAGTTTTGTTTTTATACATATTATTTTTGCCTACCAGAATGGGGAGTAAAAGCTCACAAAATATTTTTCACACCACCTGCTCGAAAATGTCAAATTATATGTCAAGCAACCTTAACCTAAAGTGAGTCATTAGTGGCCGAGGGCACAGCCGGTCAATAATGTTGTACTGGATTTCATTATTACCCGCTGGTCAATAATGTGATTTGAATTTGGAATATGTTTATAAACAACAAACACCCTTTGGTGCCAGAAAGATTTTTTTTTTAATTTTCTTTTCCCTTTTGGGAAGACAAAGGGATCTATCTAGCCCATGCAGCCTAGATTTTTTTTTTGGTTCTTTTCGTCCCTCTTTGGGGCAGGCAAAGGGAGCTGAGCCCATACAGCCAAGTCTGATTTAGTGTGTCAGAAAGAGGAAAGCTATTCTCGAAACCCTTACTACGCGTGGATGATATTCTCGATTTCCTAAAAAATCATAACGATTGCTTCTTCATATCGTTGCCATGTTTTCGAAGACATAATATTGTAAGAATAATTAGATAACTACCTACGAACCATTTTTTAAAAGGAATGAAATAACATTAAAACTGGCATTAATAATAACAAATACCGTACCGCGCCGTAATACCGTAGGTAATAGTAATTGGCTGTAACATTATTTAATTTATTTTAAATAAACTGCACTAAGATTGCTGTGGATTTTGTAAATAAATAAATAAATAATAAAACCTATCTATAATATAGTCGATTTATCACATTTTATCAAAAATACTCTATTTTCACGAGCGTCTCCAATGACGTTCTAAATTCAAAATGCATACAGCCAATTATCCAAAACCATTCTACCAGCCCTGTATAAAACTTAGTTTACACAAACGCCACATCCATGAGAGTGATATCATTAGGACAAACACGACAAAACCATAGAAGATACTTTTTTTTTCGAAAATCGAATTGATCGTGTCTTGTCTTGTCTTTGTTTTTCGTACTATGGCTATTATTTTCTCACAGTAGGTGTAAAAAGTAGAGTATCCTCCTCTGGGCTAAAGGTGTCTTTGCCTTGGGCTAGCTTGAATCCCTCGCTGCATTCAGGATTTTTGTATTAACTCCCTCGCTTCGCTCGTGAGTTAAACTCTTAACTCCCTCGCTACGCTCGGGAGTTAAATCCCGAATCCTTCATTGCGCTCGAGATTCAATATGACGCCCGTGACATAAGACACAACTTTAGCCCCTCGGTGCACGAGCGTGCGGTAGATTAAAACACAACGTAGGCCAGACATACTGATGAAAGAAAACCGTTGTTTTCTTTCGTCACCGTTGTATCGCGTTCGATACAAGCTAATAAAAAAATGAAAAAAATAGTAATCCCCTAAAAACAACCGACAAAAACATTTGATTGAACCCTCAGCGAAATAACGGGCCACGCAGGTTGAAGTTTCGGCGACGAAATTTGACGATTGTATTGTTGTAAATCTTTATGCATTTTGAAAATATAATAAAACGAGTTTTCCCAGATATGGGAACAAGCTAGATCGCTTTTTTACCCCCGCAAACCTCTACACAGCAAATTCAAACGAACTCCTTGAACAGTTTTCGAGAAAGCAAAAATTTACATTAAAATATATTTAGACAATTATGTATTGTTCGTTTAATATATAAGGATAAAAAGTAAGTAACAGTATAGTATAAGACAAAGAAAACAAAAATATAAATTCTCTCACCAAACTTATCATCTAAGCTTATCACGATTTTCATTGTTAATTCAACAAAGATTCGACGACTATTTCAGACGATCCGCATGTTTTTATAAGATGAATTGTCATATTTCCGGGTTATTCTAGCTCCAATCTTATCACAAAAACGAAAATCTCGAATATTTACTGCTTATATCTTCGAACACAGACATTATTACCACCGTTTGGTCACATATATAAACAAAACACTTAACCTCACTAATTTTGAAAGTAAACTTAAACACTCGTGCAAAAACAAACCATTAACTGATATATTCACACTACTTTAGTTGCAAAAACTTTTAGCGATCTTTTCGTACGACTTGTATTGTAAACAAACATAAGGGCTTCCAAAATAAAATATCTATTAATCTGCCGGGTTATTACTGACAAGTGACATGACAGTACGGTTTTGGGTTGCCAGGACATATTTTCTTAACTCCCAAAAAATAAGAGCGAACTTTCAAAGAATTCAAATAGAAATAAATCCTTGGGTAAACAATAAAGTAAAAAAGACATGCAGTTTTTATTTAAATTTTTGGTTAATTAAACTTTTTTGGCTGGTGCAAAAATTACAATATCACCCTGGTTTTTTTTACCATTAAAATAAAAAAAAGGGAATTTTCAACAAATTGCCACCCTGGCATTCATTCATACTTTTTTAGCCAGCCAATGGCACGTTTGGGCAAGTTTTAGGCCTGGCCTAAACCCCGCCCATATTTTACGCTCATCTTTATATGTGTGCATTTCATATACACGGCCGCGAACCAAAAGTCACGTGATTTATCAATGGACTGTAGGCAATCGTACTATGAACGGAGCTGGGGAGTAGAGAGTACAATTCTCGTCAAATTTTGCTATGAACTTTTTATTAGGAGTTTTCAATTTTTTAATGTTTTTGTTTTATTTTATTACATAGTTCCAATAAATGCGTTTTGTTTTATTTGTGCGTTGTTATGGTAAGGCAGGCCGTGCCTAAATGCCTCTATGAAGGGCCCGCGCCTGCCTCGGTGCATAATCTACTATTTTACACTTTTGTCTAAGTGCGAGCGTAACGAGCTCGGGAATTTGGGGCACCCCGACACAGAAATAGAAGCCCTGCGCAGCGAGGCTTCGTCGACGTCGACATTGCCACATTGCTTTATTTTTTCTACAATATTTCAAGAAACACAATTTGGTGCGCAATGTGCGCATTTATATTTATCTATTCTGGCAATTATCTTGATCTGTATAACTCGATAAGTATTTAGTTAGTAAAAAATCTAGAAGTAAGTATTTAGTTAGTAAAATAAGATAGTTTAGTAAAAAATCGACCTTACATTACTCCAAAATATGAAGCGGTAAACAAACTATAGATAGAAAAGAAATAAATTATTTTTACACATAGATATGATAAGTAGATCAAAACTTACCCGGCGGGAAATCAGCCATAGACGGATGCCTTTCAAACAAAGCAGCCTTTGCGAACTCGTACTCTGGTGTGTGCTCCTTTATCTAAAGACAATTAGATCATAATGGAAACAGAGCCATCATTATCAAGTGGTTCGCAAAGCACACCGTTGCGTTGTATCGATAAACGATGACACAGTACATAGTGTTAAAGAGCTTATCTAAGTGCATAGATTATCGGTAATGTTTTTCGAAAACTTGACTGACATAATGGCAATATTTTATAAGCTTTTTATCAGCGTGCTTATAAAACCAGCTATTTACCTAGAGAAAGCCCTTCCCGATCGTTAGACTTAGCCTCTTCGTACAAAACGCGAAGCAAGTCTCCAATATATACCTCACGACTTTGGAATCAAGGCGACTAATACTATACTCGCAATACAAATCCAAAGAGGTTCGTACACAGGCACGCGTGAACGGATACCAAAGTCGTAAGGTATCGGAGACTTGCATCGAACTGTGTCACGAAGGGGCTTAGATTCGTGTGTCGAAAAAACGACCTAACCACGAAAAAGATACCTGATCTCTGGTGAGACATTGCCCGATGACTATCGTCCATCCAACCATGGATAATAAAAATGTATATATTTAAACATACCTTCTTCATTTTTCCTGACAGCATCAACCTGGTGCATCTTGGATCTTCAGGGTCAATCTTCTTGCTCTCGCAATACCTCGTCTCTTCGAGCGATACGAGGACGGTAGCGCGGCTGTTTTTCTGTTGACAACGAACTTGTTTTAATTAGGTTTCTAATGAGGCTATTGTTAATTTAGTTTCTGGAGGCCTGCAAGCTGGCATGTGTACCTAATATAAGAAGGAAAATTCAAAATTAACTAATTCTGATACTGAAATGCTATTGTATTTATCAGCTTCCGGGAAATATGGTTTTTAATTAGATAGTCTACTCAATAAAGCTGCCAAAAACTGGTGCTGTTTGGTTTTTTTCTATAGTAATTACTTGATGACAACAAAATCTAGAGTTGTACACACCAAGAAAGTAGTCGAACGATTGATACAACGATCTGGAACAAGAGTCAACGACTTACTAAGCTGAGCTAAGAAGATGTAATGATACAATGGTAATGGGTTAATAACTGGTGATAACAGGAGAAAATCTTCTTCAGTTCTCCTTGATTCGTGTTATAAAAACTGAATGAGTTATCCAATAGGCAGTTTCCTCGCGCGGCAAAAGCCTTGCGAGGCTGCTCGCTCTGTGTGGACGCACCTAATGACAAGAGGCAAGGCCGAGGCAGTAAGGTGGCCCAAAATGCGTCTATTACACTAATGCTATCCCTTTTCTATCGTGGTACAATCATCAAATGTGTCCTACCGCTTTGGGTGGAGCGGAAGGTGGAGGGTGGGCTTCTCCCAGTTGTAATGTCCCTTTGTGCCTATTGGCCTTGTTTTGTTCTGTCTCACATAACATATTTTTCCTACTCCTCGACTATTCTTTTCTGATTAATTTCGTTGCAGGATCCAAGACATGTAAAATTCTCCGGGACACGTCGAGCTTCATTGTCTCGGCGCTTTTCTGTTGGTTGCTACTATTGATTCTGGCTTTCAGGAGTTGTAGTGTAGGAAATAGTGTGGTGGGTAGACCCAAAAAAAAAGTCCCGCGACCACAAATGCTATCCTTGAATCCAGGATGATGATGACGATCAAACTCACCGTTAAATCCCGGGCACTGAAGTCCAGCGGTGACATATAGAAGTATGGCACGCCAGTAGAGTTGGCTAGGGATCCATCAACAATGGATTTGACGTTCGAGAACGGGAACCCTTCGATTGCTGGCAGGATTGATATTGTAGCCAGTGACGCCCAATCTGGTAGAAAACGAACAGATACAAATAGAAAAAGTTAAAAAAAGAGGTAGATAACATGTCGCCTGTATGCCCCTAAAGAGATTGGAAAAGGCGTTCTTTATTTATAAGTGCCTTTACATTAGGCCGGTTCTGTTTTATCATATTGCAATATTGTGCAGGTCCGAACAAGCTACCACTAAAAATATCACGTGATAAAACCCAATAACACTTCGCCCAATCCGGAAATCGAACCCGATGGGGTTCAATTCTCTTACTCAGTAGTAGCCAAGTGCGTGACCACAAAACATACGGGACAGTAACAGATAGGACAACAGAGCAGGTAAATAAATATAATTATTTACATATAGATAAGTACTTTTGAAGTATAGACGCGACGAAACACACGTAAGCATTGGTTTGGTAGGTACTATGATGAGTTTCAATAGGTATTGCTAATTGTAATTTACATAAATAATACCGCTATTACTACTATTTGGCACAGCCGTGAGGCACATGGTACCTACTTTTGTGTTCTTTTCCATTGCCTCTATTTTTTATTGTAATTGTGTGCCTAAGGCTTGTCAAATAAACTTATTTTCCTTCTTTCTATTTTCATGGACATTTTTACCTATCTACAGTACTAACTAGTAACTTCACAATGTATCAAAATAAATTTGGACTGAATTTCACCCATGAAATACATAGAGTAATAGCTCCTTAGTCTTTAATATTCCCCCATAATAGATACAGGTTCCGAACAATCGGTAGTGTAATTTCAGAGTAGACACCCAGACACCTAACTTACCTACGTACATATCCCAAACTTTACATATGACCGAAAATGAACCTTCTCCTTTAGTGATAAAGTTGAAAATCTATTACCGAATTTGGACATATTGGTGTAGGTTGATGTACATCACTCGTATGTATAAATCATCCACCTTGTAAGTTCTGGATTTCCCCTAAGCATCGCCCTTCTAAAGTAGCCCAAAGCGGTGCTGAGTCCAGCAGGGTACTAAATTAAATAATTCTGATACCTAATAGGAATAAACTTTGAACCATCATCATCTCAGCCCAACTATGTTGAGGTCGATTTCCAGTCGACCTGCAGCTGAATATCAGTATTTTACATGGAGCGACTGCCTAAAAAATATATTATTTAATAAATCTTATCTTTCTCCTCTCTCACCAGAGGCAGGCTTTATATTTTATCTACTCATTACTATCTACAGATAACTGATAGCTCCAATTAGTAATAAAAATAATGCTTTACCTGCATTGTGCAACACATATCTGGCCATAGGAATAATCTTCTTGTGGTCAGGAGGATCCTGCCTATAGTTTCCCTTTGTGGTCACCTCGTTAGCATTTTCGCGCCAATTATTTTCCCGACGCTCATGTTTCGATTTGCACTCCGCGAAGGAATTCAGAAAACACAAGCAAGCAAATAGAATAACTTCCCACTTCATTTTGCTGCCCTAAAAAACGTATTAAACGGTTAAACAAAAGCACCTCAGGAAAATAAACAAATTAACCCGACAGTAAAAAATAAAACTGAATATATTCTTGTCTATGTTTCAGAATGTCTAAATATTTGAATACAGTGCCAAAAACACAAGTCACGGGTAACGTAGGTACTGCGTGTTTATTTTTAACCAAAGTAGGCGGAATATGCGCAAATTATAGCAAATCACGTACGAAACAACTTGACACGTTCGATTTCAATCGTCGCCGGACCGCGACTGAACTGAATGAGTGTGCATATACACACGAAATAGGTAGGTAGGCATTATTATAATTAGGTAAAACAAACGAAGGATAACCCGAGTTAATAAATAGGTTCCTACCGATAGAATAGCATAATATTTGGCGTACCTTATCTAAACCAATATTTAAGAGTTCAATGTGACTTAATTACGCACAAAGAAAAAAAGTCATTCCCATGTCTTGTTTAACAAAACCCAAACAACGAACAAGCGTGAAGTGAATTGTGAGTCAGCAGTCTGACACAGACAGGTGTTTGACATTTAAGATTTCCTTTATAGTCCAAGAGACGGGAACGCGACGACTACCTTACGTTGTTACAACTTGTAGTGCAAAACATAAAATAAAAAGGTATTCTTATGTAATATTGGCTTTCTTTAAAATGTGGAGACTTAATATGCTTCAGGATATAGTATTAAGATTATCATTAGGCCTTGGAATGATTCATGATTTGATGATTAAGTATTTTAATAAAAATACCTACCTAGCGTGCACTGGCCAACAGCAAGACACCAAATGGCTTCCCAGACACCCAGTAAAAATCATCTTAATCAACAAATTAATTGCCTATATTACGATAAAAACATCACGTACGCGATAAAAGGCCGATTCAATTGACCCAAGTACGTGATTTAGCGCAAGACTTTACGAACAGTTGAAGTAATTGTTTATCTTACATAAGAGATTATTTATTTTTTGCGAAATGGGTTTTAAGATAAGGTTATCTAGAAAAATAAACACAGATTTTACTTTATGAAATGTTTTATTTAATCCATTATTTCCGATATTACAAAGTAATTAAGATTAAGTTGGGTGTCATGAAGTCTAAGAGTTAGAATTTTTAGTGCACAAGCACTGATCGTGAATTAAAATGACATTCAAGTGAATTGTCTTTGAAAGATCAAACTACTTTAGCTATAACGGCAAATTGGATCAATAAATTGAATGATAAGAGCGTAAATCAATCACATCTACAATTGGAAACTTAGAACGATGTAAGTCAAATTCATCTTACCAAAGTTGCAATGTTAAAGTACAATCTTAAAATAAAATAAAGTATAAAGAAAATCTTTAAGTTAACGTTGTTGAGTGCTCTTGGCGATTTGCTCTTTGAGCATCAGAATACTGGCGCGTTGTTCTGGAGGCAACAGCGCGATTTGCTCGTCAGACAATTGCAGCACTTGCATGATGAGAGCCGCCTAGAATAGAGAAAAATAATAAAACATTTACTAAAATATTCGATACCTATTTATGATATCTTGGTAAAACTAGGATAAAATCCACATTGTTTTTTCATTGGTACAGGAAATACGTTAACAAAACCGGTTATTATATTTTTAGAAAATTTTCCTGATTAATAATATTGCTAAAATATTGTTGTAGTTTCGTAGTTACTAGCTCTCAGATTACAAACTTATAACGAAAAATTACCAACTACTATACTATTTCTAGAAATAATGATCTTCCTTAATGTGGGCGCAATTCTTATGTATGGTTCTTAAAGGGTGCAATATTTGACTGACTAAAATGAAACTTAGATGGAGACAGTCTTTCAACATCATCAGTATGGACTTTTCCCAACAACGTTAAAGTGGTTTGGGATTATAACTGAGTGCAGCTGGTATTCTACCAGTATTTCAAAAGGAACAACCGCCTCCCTTAACTCCTATATTACTAATAAGTAACACTAAACCCCTTGGTTCTGTTACAGAAATTGTTATACTCTTTCAAAATACAATCGGCATTATTCTATGCTGTATGGGAGCTAATAACACAGGTTATAGAACAGAAACAATTTAAAACTGACCTTTTCTTGATCCGAAGCACCAGAAGGAATACCCTGGATAGTCCTAGCCTGGGCAGCGCTCGGCATACCAGGCGGCATTTGTTCTGAAACAAACATAATATTTATATTCATACCATCATAAAATCACGCCCGTGATCCCTGAAGGGTTTGGTAGAAGTGTTGAGTAAGCTTCACAGAAAACTAATTCCCTTTGTTAGCGATATCATTACCAAAGGGGGTTAGTTTTCTGAATCTGACTGTGCACACGGCCACGGACGTCGCTAGATGATCTCCGGCCACCGTAGGCGCAGGCATGCGGGAGGCGAGTAATGGGTGACTCGCTGTCCGACCCATGGTCAGACACGACCATGCCCGGGTCGACGGCGCGTTGTGTTCCACGCGCGCCTCAAAGAGAGGGCCAAAGCCTGCCGGGGTGGCGGGACTAACGAATTACCGTGACCCCGGACCGTAAAGGACTATTGGAGGACACCGTGGATTTTAGTCAGTACAAGTCTGACAGTCCCTCCCGCTCTGCCCTGGGTGGGAGGACTCATTTCACGATTTTGCCACGATAAAAAAAGCTGAATGTGCATTAGTGGTCATTGTCACGACGGCGACGATGCGGTTACCTCCTTGAAGGTGTAGATCCTTTCAAGGGGGTAAAAACCCATATTTCGTCAGTTTCGCAAGCCAAGTTTTATGTAATAGAAGGCAAGCATATTGCCATCAAACGGGGTATTGCCACAAACAATTTCAGACTATGTGGCTGCTACTCAGGAATCCCTGATGGTAAAACACTAACAGTTTCATTGAACCAAATGAAACCCGAGACATCATGAGTCCAACGAGACCAAAGAGTCAAGTCAGTCAGAAATTAACTAAGTAATCATTAATTTACTAAGTATTTTTAGTACTCCCTGCCCGAGACTAATACAACCATGAGGTCTTCAAGTCAAGAGTGAATGGGGTTACTTCTAGGCAAGCGTGTTTCACCGTCGACCATAATATCTTCGCTAGCGATGCATCTGATACCGATACCGATATATCGGCGATACTTCGGGTTAGCCGATATATCGGTATCGACGATATTTTTATGGCCGATTCAACGATACTTTTTAATTTAAAAATGTAGTGTATATACGAGCGTGTTGTGTCATCTATTTCGTTGCAAACGAGGCACGAAGTATGCCCGGGGAAACCTTTGTGAAACAGACTTGCGAAATCGCCTTTCTCCGAAAAATTTAAGATTACTTTGTGTTTAAACAAAAATCTTATTAATGTTAATCTTAATTACTAAAATGTATATTATCTAATATCAACGTATGTCACTATTTTTTATATTAATAAAAAAATAATCTGACTTGTGATTTATTTATTATTTTATCTTAATTTTTTAATTCACAATAAGCGTATCGGTATCGCCGATATTTTTATAAGAGTATCGGTATCGTATCGGCGAAAAGGCGTATCGATGCATCCCTAATCTTCGCTTACCCTCAGGCGATATGGTGGTCTAAAACCTATCTATACTTAATATAATATAGCTGAAGAATTTGTTTGGTTGAACGCGCTAAGCTCAGTAACTACTGATCCGAATTGAAAAAATATTTTTATGTTGGTTAGTCTATTTATCGAGAAAGGCTATAGGCTATATATCATCACGCTACGACCAGTAGAAGCTGAGCAGCGGGGGTAAATCAAATGAAAAAGAAGTACTCTTAGGCTCAAATTAACGCGGGTGAAACCGCGGGGAACAGCTAGTATATTCAGAAATTTGTTAAATGTGCACGGAGATCAATCACATCAAGTTTGCTTGCCCGACTTGATAAATGTTGGCTGTTAGTGTTGTTTTTAATTTTCTAAGGAGGTGGTTGACCCAACTACTAAGTTGAATCAAACTTGTTTGGCGTTAATTTTGAAAATCACAATCAGTTTTGCAAGCCAAAAATTAATAAAGTATACAAACTTGCTTTATCTTTGAACTTAACATTTAACCTTTGCAGAAAAATTATAACATACTTTTTTTTTTAATTGCTCAAAGTTGATTTAACTATCGATGTTTACATCTCAGGTTTGCGTCATACAAAAACAAACGATTAGGGAAGCATCCGCAATGGAAAACACTATGATACGTGTTAGGTGGCATGGCCAAGCAAACCAACGCATCGTTAGGAAGTACATACCTACATGGATATTTTGACACTTTTTTTTTTATCGTGGTAAAATCATCAAATGAGTCCTCCCACCCCGGGCAGGGCGGGAGGGACTGTCAGACTTGTACTGACTAAAATCCACGGTGTCCTTCAATAGCCCTTTATGTTCCGGGGTCACGGTAATGTGATAAGTCCCGCGACCCCGGCAGGCTTTGGCCCTCTAGAGAGGGGGCCCCGTCATTATACTGACGCTCTTTAAGGCGCGCGTGGAACACAACGCGCCGTCGACCCGGGCATGGTCCATGGTCGGGCAGCGAGTTGCCCTTTACTCGCCGCCCGCATGCCCGCGCCTACGGTGGCCGGAGATCGTCTTGCGACGTCCGTCGCCGTGGGCGTCCACCACCGCGGGTGGGGCGGAGGGAGGACATTGTCCTCTCCCTCACGCGGCCCGCCTCCTCCTTCGCAAGCATGAGGGCACTTGGCTAAGTCTCAACCATTTCCGCCACCTTGTTTTATTTTTTCAATATATCTAGCAAAATTTCTTTCAAGTCAAACGATTTGCTATTTTATAATCTGTGTTGTATGACTAATTCAGTCACATGGTTCGAGTCAAGTTACTGAACGAGGCTTTTTTGCCTGTCTAGCTTAGGCTTAGGTTTTATGTAAAAAAATACAGCATAAAAGGTGAATTTTCTAACTGGGCGTGGAACAGGCTTCCCGAAAATATGAGGAATTGCGAAAGCGAAAAATACTTAAAGATTGACGTACTTTATCTTTATTTCCCAGAATTTAATCCTTATTAGCGACAGTATCGAATAGTGTAAAAATGGAGCTCGTGTTTTTTTCCAAAACCAACAGGTTCGATCTCTAGGCCAGGAATGTTAATTTTTCAAATACATAATCACATAATACTTTTATATTAATTGTCGAAATCGGTCTCTAGAATTTTTGAGTATTTTACTTGGCATGGAGTTGGCTATCCAAGCCCTGTACCTCGATCACAAGTTTTCAGTATTTTATTTACAGCATACTTGAATTATTTACTGCGTTTATTGTATGGAAAATGGAACAGCGCCTCTAGTGTACGAGGAAGGAACTTTTTTTTCCTTGAAATTAATGTAAAAGTTCCAGTTTACTTTACGTCACAAAAATTGGAAATTCATGATAAGGCCTCTGTTGGAAAATTCACTTTATTCATTAAAGCAGTACCTTTGTACTTCAGTATTATAATTTAATTTCCTGTAAATTAATTGTGTGTACATAAATAGTTAAATAAATAAATAAAGTTCAGGCCTCTGAAAAAAGAATAAATGATACATACGCTGCATCTTCTGTTGCGTGCGCGGGTCGTTTGACCGCACGCGCGGGTCCGAGTTGAACGACTGCGTCTGCATGCCAGCTAGCCGCGGGTCGCGAGGGAAACCACTGTTGCAATACAAAACATAATTAAAATCATAAAAAAATATAAAAACTACAAACCCCGAGTCATGAGCTGATGATCATCAAACGAAAATATTCATAAATTATAGCTAAGAACCATTTCAATCACGACAGCTTACAAACAATAGAACCTCATCAAAATTGATACCTTCGTTTAAGAGCAATGATGCCACAAACAGACATACACGTCAAACTCATAACACCACTCTTTTTTCGCTGGGGGTTAAAAACATGGTCTAGTTTAAGTCCCTTGGGGAATTACAGGCTATCGGCTTATAACTAGAAAATGTATGTCGGTGAAGTGTCAAAGTGTCAAAATCATAATAAATATAAAAAGTACAACCCCCGAGTCATGAGCTGATGATCATCAAACGATTGAACAAATATTCATAAATTATAGCTAAGAACCATTTCAATCACGCCAGCTTTCAAACAATAGAACCTCATCAAAATTGGTACCTTCGTTTAAGAGTAATGATGCCACAAACAGACATACACGTCAAACTCATAACACCACTCTTTTTTCGCTGGGGGTTAAAAACATGGTCTAGTTTAAGTCCCTTGGGGAATTACAGGCTATCGGCTTATAACTAGAAAATGTATGTCGGTGAAGTGTCAAAGTGCTCTCAGATCTATAAATTGTTCCAGTTTTTTCATGAACACAATTATCTCAAACGCACATTATAGCAAAAAATAAAAGTAACAAGACGTGCAGTTAAAACGAGACTATTGTAATAAATAATAATAATGTGCATTAAAGAACAAAAATAAGGTCTTTGCCGAGCAGTGGGGGCTAAAAAAAGGTATTTATAACACAATATGAGAAGCCAGAACAATAACTAAAGTAAATAATGTATCTATGACTTACATCATTAAAATGTCACTTACGTCTGTTCTGGTGGTTTCTCCACTGAGAGAGCAATACTTGAGAGAGAAAGCCAAATATCAGCAATATTTACAATATCTAAATAATTTGCAACAGCAATTATTTATGTAAGTACAGTCCGCGTCCCGATATGGTTACCCCCCTTGGACGCACCTACGTTCGTTACTGGGGGTAACCAATTGATGCAGTCCGAAGTACAATATTTATGTAGGTTGAAACAATATGCAGTTATAAATATTATCTCTCTATACTACTGAGAAGATTAATATTAGTAATTGGTGACAAGTTAAATAATGCTGAAATACCAGCAATATATTGAATCCTTGTTAACATTTGATTTCAAATTCTACCCCAAAAATCGTGCCGAATAACGCAACGGCAACTTAGGGAGCTAGCTAGAACGACGCGATTCGTAAGCTCCCTTAGGGTCAGTTCAGACCCTCGGTCTCGGACGCGAAGCGACGCGACGATGCGCGCATACTTTTAAGAGCCATTCAAAATACGACTTTATTTTCTACACCAAAAGATACACATTTCGTTGTGAGAATTTAGAATACGTTGAGATGCGCAGCGATGCGCCGCGATGCGCCGCGCGACGCCTCGCGGCGCAGCGTGACGCATCTCAAAGCAGCGGCGCTGCGCTGCGCCTCTCAAGGCCTCACGACGTAGCGCGGCGCCGCCCGCGGCCGCTCCACGATGCGAGGTGAAGACCGGGAGCTAGAGGTGACTAAGTATGCATAATAGTGAGTAACGAATTTCGCCAACCGTTTAAGTTAAGAAAAGGTCAAAGAATAACAATGTAGAACTTGCCGGTCAATTTTTTGGTTCATTTTTTTTTTCTTTAAAATCATTTTAATGATTACTTCCGTAATAATTTATAGAAAAATCAGATCACAGCTTTTTGCGGGACAGATAAAGCGCATAATAATATTATGTTTATGAATTCGGTCATAGTTGCCGTCACTCGGATTTTGCATACTCAACTACCTCTAGCCCCTGGACTATGTAGCTGAGGCTGCCATTTGAAAATGGGACTGCGGGAGGACGCGGGGCGGGGCGGCAGCACGTGGAAAATCTAGACACGTTCAGCTGCACCGCGCGGCGTCTGGATGCGCCTCGCGACGTTGCGATGCGTCTCGCGGCGCAGCGAGGCGCATCGTGGCGCCGCGAGGCGTAGCGCGACGCAGCCTGAAATGACAGGCCTCTTCACGCATCGTCGCGTCGCTTCGCGTCTCGGTCTGAACTGACCCTCAGGGAGCCTCCCCATGACGCGATTCGTGCGAGTGCGATATGCATTTGCTACTAACTAAAAAAAATGAAAAAACGTCATTGCTACTACGATATAATGATGCAATTCGATTGACTTGACATCGTCGTGGTGAGCGTTTTGTTTTTCATCTACCCATAGACAACCGCACGTTTTATGTCATATGTCGTAGTGGTAAGGATGATTTTCACTTGTAGTTGGAATCGGTCGAATTGCGTCGTATCGCGTCATGGGGAAGCTCCCTTTTTTTTTAGCGTGGTAAAATCATCAAATGAGTCCTCCCACCCCGGGCAGGGCGGGAGGGACTGTCAGACTTGTACTGACTAAAATACACGGTGTCCTTCAATAGTCCTTTATGTTCCAGGGTCACGGTAATGAGATAAGTCCCCGGCAGGCTTTGGCCCTCTAGAGAGGGGGCCCCGTCATTATGCTGACGCTCTTTGAGGCGCGCGTGGAACACAACGCGCCGTCGACCCGGGCATGGTCCATGGTCGGGCAGCGAGTTGCCCTTTACTCGCCGCCCGCATGCCCGCGCCTACGGTGGCCGGAGATCGTCTTGCGATGGGGAAGCTTCCTTAGTGGTCAAAATGATGTATACTTACGGGTCCTGTCCGTGATGCGGCGGCGGAGGCACGGGGTGCGGCGGCACGGGCGGCAGGCTGCGCATGTCCTGGTCCAGTAGCTGCGAGTGACCGGGCCCCGCTGGACCTGACCCGCGACCGCGCAGGTCCACGTCGCCCATCGCCGGACGAGCTGTGGACCATTCCAAATATGATTCATTGCTAGTTAACACCATAACATTATCTTTAGGAAGTGTTGCTATCGCTAAAACAGGAGATAGAGATAGAAATAGTTTCTCTATTTCCAGTAAGGCATCGTCGTCGGATCATCGGGTCGTCAGATGAGAGGACAGTGGTGGCCTAGAGGAAACGCCGACAAAAATGTTTTTTTTTCTTAGCCTGTAATATTACAACACTCTCAAGGTCTTGTAGGAGATTTTTATCCTGCACCACTAGCCTTCGGGGTATGGATAGTGCAAGTTTTACTTCAGTTCACATTCACACATACTGGGGCCGTCTGAATAATGAAGGCCGGGTTCTAAATTCTTCTTCATAGAGAAGACACTTGTGTGCCATCACTTCTATCAGTAGAAACAGATAGGTTAGTCGTGCTATAATCGATCCCTATGGTTAATCAAGCAGGAGAAACAAACAGCATGAAGAAAAAGTATTATTAACAAAACTCACGTGCGTATTGAGATGGTGGAGGCACCGGTGCCGCGAGCAGTGGAGCCATTTGCTGTGGTGGTTCTACAAATAAAATTGCATAAACAAATCAATGGTGAAATTTGAAACAACAACACACTGCAACCCCAGAAAGCCAGAATCAACAGTGAATGGAGTTCAAATAAATCCTGGCGATAAGAATAGCAAAGGAGTAGAAAGGACCACAGGAATATAATGTTTGATTTATAACTTCTCATTAAATGCAAATCTCTTATGCCTAGGGCGCCGTTCAAAAAGACGTGGGGAGTCAGGCGACATGGGTTGGCGCAGCGCCAGTTATTGAACACTCTATTCTTTGACGCATGTTTGTTTCCGGCGGCCTGCTTCGTTCACCGCACCGCCTGCCGCTCCGCGTCTCCTTGAACTAGGCCTTAGGGGTTTCTATCTTTTTTAACTTTTAAGCAGAAACAAGTAGGATAAAATCAATGCATCTATCCCTATCACAGTTTATATAAACCAAAAAGTGTAACAAACAAAGTCACTTTTACATTTAGAAAATTAGTTAAAAGTAAGGATGGAACTTACCCCGAGGTGGATTATTCGGCATGTAGTGGTTTGAAGGTTGAATCTTATCGCCAGGCTGAATCAATGGTGGCAGTGGGTTACTGGGATGTAACATACTCTGCAATATTTATGATAAAGACACATGTAATAGCCTAATAGGCATTGAGAGAGAAAAGCCAATAAAATTTCAAAATTAATATGAATTTCTTCACACAAGGCTAAAATTAATAATGTTTTAGACAGAGGCGGCTTTACTCCATGTATCATTCATGTGCAATCAATACCCTGGCGCCTTATAGTATGTGCACATTCAAAAAATGGTATGCAGGCAAGTGCTATGAGCCATGTTTGGCGCCCTGAGATCCTTTGCCCATGAGTGCCAAACTCCCTTTTATTTGGTTTACGAGAAGGCGACCTAATAAGGCCACTTAGAAATTTTATTATACAGTTGTTATAAAGTTTTAAAATAAATATCGTTAAACTTACAACTGCAGTGGCTGGGTCCACAATCCTCATTATAACTTGTGCTTGCAGCAATGCATATGCCAGTTGTGGATTTTGTAACATCATATTCCTTGCTTCATTGGGATTGTTCTGTAAAATAATGTTAAATCAATTACACTATAGAGCTACAAATTTATGTAACTAGAAGGCAACCTGGTTTATCTTTTCAGCTTTTATACAATAAAACTTGACTCACACACAAGTAAATTTTTATTTTAGTTAGCATATTCATCATTTAATTTAATTGATGTATATAAGTAAAAGAAAGCTGTCTTACAAAATTTAACTTCACAATAAATTGTTGTTGGGTTATTTTTATAATTAATTTAAATAATAGTAGATTATGCACCAAGGGAGTAAAGCATTGCCTTACGTCATGGGCGTATTGAATCCGACACTTAGGATTCTGGGGGTGAACCTCCACAGCAAAGTTTTTGTTTGATTTTCTAATTGATATAAAAGCACTTAATACAGTACTCAAGCAGGCATAAAAATGATTAAGTATTGTTAAATGTTAAATAATATTTACCTGTATACAAAGCTTCATTTGCTTCATCAGCTCAAACATCTGTTCAGGTGGTAGTGTGGCTACTGCTTTGCTGATAGCTTCCGGAGCTTTCTCCGGCTCTACTGGTTCTCCATAAGGATTTTCTATCTGAAAATGTATCAACAGTATCATTTTAACAATGCTCTAAGTAATATTCATTTACCAAGCACCTAGAGGTTCATTATCATTGAGTAATACAAGTTTTTAAATACATCTAATATATAAAATTCTCGTGTCACAGTTTTCGTTGCCATACTCCTCCGAAACGGCTTGACCGATTTTGATGAAATTGTTTGTGCTTATCCGGTATCTATGAGACTCGGCCAACATCTATTTTTCATCCCCCTAAATGTTAGGGGTAGTCCACCCTAAATTTTTTATTTTATTTTTTAAACAAAATTTTTAATTTCAAAACAACGTTTGCCGGGTCAGCTAGTAATTAGATAAAAGTTTTATTCCCACATTTCAGACTTTTCAAAAGAATCTGTTGCCTATATTTGTTACCAGAGCCCCTACCATGAGTTGTCATTATGATACTCGATCATACGCATCAACCACGTTTGGCGCTTTCATTGGTTGAGGGTTCATACAACCTGCGAGCGGGCCAATGGGAGCACCAAATGCGGTTGATATTGATGATTGAGTATCGTAATGACAACTCATGGTAAGGGCATCTTAAAGCAAGAGTAATCCCAACCATTCATTCCATCTAAATGTTGGTTCAGCAAACTAAAATTTTCTAGTAAATTAGCCACCTCTGTCATAATTAGACTCCGACTTGGGTTCGTTTGCACACCAGTTTTTTTTGGCCAAAATCCATGTGAGGGACTCTTCTTTGTGTGAATGCGGTCTGGAGGAGGGTACTCTGGAACACTTGTTTTTTTCCTGTCCTCGTTTAACCACCCCCCTTTACGACTTACTCCCTTCTGATATTCCCCGCCCAATTAACATTCCTTTTCTATTATCCTTAGCCCATACCCCTGCAGTTAAAATCCTTTATAAATTTATTAGCATTAATAAAATCCAGTTGTAGGCGATATTTATATATTTTGGTCTATTTGTTCAATGTTCTAACATTTATGTTGTGTTGTTTTACTTCTACTAACCAAAAATTTTTTGTCCTTGTTTAGCATGGGGCCCCATGGATGCCACCGCTACAAATACTGATCAATAGTTGTGTAACAGTTTACGATCTTAATTTATCATACCTTGACATTGGCAAAATCATCGATCATCACCGATGGAGCCATAACCTCAAAAATTGTGGGAACGTGATGGCGCTAGGCTACTTGTATAGCTCTGTCTCGGCCACCAGTTACTATTTAGTGGCTGTGCAACACTGGTTAAGATTCCAGGGGGCTTGAATTCTTAAAAGAAATATGTCTTACTGTTAGGCATAAAGAAAAACAAACTTATTGATTAGTTACCTGAGGTCCCTGCATCAATGCCTGCATTTCCATCCTAGACTTCTCAGTACAAGCATTATCAACACGAAGGGAACGCCCTCCGATTTCGTACCCGTTAAGGTTCCGCATAGCGCTGAGAGCAGTCTCCTGATCCTTATATTCACAGAATCCATACCCTTTTGGTTTGCCGGTTTCCCGATCAAATACCAACTTGAAAGAAAGCACAGGACCGACCTCACTGAATATATCTTTCAGTTTCTCTTCGGTAGCCTCGTACGGTATATTACCCACTAAAATTAACACTTAAACATAATTATTTCTGCTTATAAATAAAACTGTTGTTAAGAATATGACTTGTTTTTGTTTTCATCTTACCGAAGACAGATCTCATGGATTTATCCATGATACTTTGTTCCTCTTTTTCTTTACTTTTATCCATGGTTGATTTATTGTATTAAAACTGCAGTAATTACACAGAAAAACTTCGGTTAGAAAATAACCTGTCATGCTGTGGTATCTTAGAACAAACGGCACGGTACGCTGTAAGCACTGCCATCTATTAGCCGCTTCAAGAAAAAAAAGGCTGTTTGTAATTTTATCAAAGGATTATTACTAGATGGCACTATGAAATAACGATGACAACTGATGACAAATGACGTTGACATTTGACTTGATTTGATTTGACATTGTTTTGAATCTTTTGAATTTTTCACAAGATTTTTTTTCGGTTGAAGTGTATGCGCTTAACCTGTTAATTTTCTTGTATTTTCGTGTTTTCTCGCTTTTGTTTTACTAGAGTACGTATAGTTGAACTTTGTTCCTCCGGCTTTACTTTACTCGATGAGTTTAAGATGGCTCAAAGGTCCTGTTGTGTTCCCGGCTGTTCCATGAAACTTGGAGGCGGTAAGTTGTCTCAGTCTGAGTATATTTTTTATTCGTAATTTCGTATCACCGTATGTGTAGAATTTCGACATGTTATAGAATTCCCGTTTTCCGGCTTAGAATAACATTATTCCTTACGTACTAAGTAACTGGTAGTACCTACTTCAAAGTTGTTTTAGTTCAAAGTTACTACATAAAATTCTGAAATTACCCACCTATGTAGGTACTTGTAATTCTTACTGATATAATCCTACTAATAATATTATAAATGTGAAAGTGTGGGTGTTTGGATTTTTGGATGTTTTTACTCAATCACGCAAAAACGGCTGAACGGAATTGGATGAAATTGGGTACACAGATAGTTTATAACCGTGATTAAAACAGGATACTTTTTATCCCGGTATGACGTTCCCGTGGGATAATTACTACTTAGCCAATTCTCACATTCCTATTATGCTTCGTCTGCTTAGTGATGGGAGATTATTCCATGGAAACCTGTTTTCTGGATTTAAAATGTCCTTTAAGTTAATCCAGGTCATGGTCTACCTGTGTTCGCCCAAACCTATTCAGCTATTGAAGTGTGGTTGAGTAACAAATATCTAAACATAATATAATTATGTTAGCTAGAAAAGTCAGTAGTATTATGTGTATGACTCCAGACCACTCATTATTTTTTACTAACCGAAGATACAAGTTTATTTTATTATGGGACAAAAAAAAACAGTTAAATGTTCAAGTTTAAAATTATAATTTGAGTGTTATGTTACGTTTTCTTTTCTTTTTTATGTTTGATGAACATCTTGCAACAAGTTCTTAATTATCATGTTTTAGGATTGCCGTTGCACCGGTTTCCAAATCCAAACAATCCTGCTCAAATAGAACGTTTTCGCACTTGGGTTATGAAAATTGGAGGAGATATTATTGGAGAAAATAACGAATTCATACTTATATAAGAACAGAAAAGTGTGTCATAAACATTTTGAAGATGTTTACACATTTCCAAATATGAAACTAACTGCACTGGCAATTCCAACACTTGAAATTCCAGGTAAAAATTGTTAATTTTAAAAATACTATACTCTTTTTATTGATGGAAGAAAGTAAAGGTAAATAATCTAACAATGTTTTGTTTTGTGAAATACTAAGCAATTTAAAAATAGAAACTTACTTCATGAAGAAGTTTTTTTAAGCAGATTAATATTACTCTAGTCTTATTATTAGAAATTGTGTCTGAAAATATTAAATTTTCATAAAAGTAAAAGTATGTTCTTTAAATTTTGATTGATGATGATAACGGCTTCCTATGAATAAATCCTTTTATCCCAAAAGGTTGTGTTCATCCCTATTAATAATCACTCATATAAATTTCAGGTGTGCATGTTGGTGAGCGCAGGCATATTGAACTGCCATCTACGGCAATTCAAATGACGACAGCCTCCTCTTCCAGACCCATTCCCATCAACACAGATTTATCTTCGAGGCCAGGTAAATGATTCACTACATAAACTTCTAATGGAAAATAATAATAGAAAGCATCAAGGCCTCCTAAGTGAAATTATTGTGGAGGTTTTTATAATTTTAATAGAATACTTATTATTATTTGTGAAATATAAATGTTTAGGCGAGTTTAGCGATTTTTGGCAGGGGTAAATCTTCGGGCACGCCGCAATCGCGGCGGTAAGACCCCTCTTTGAGGAGTGGCTGGAAAGGCGTCACGGCGTCCTGACCTATCGGATGACGCAGGTCCTCACCGGACACGGATGTTTCGGGAGGTACCTGTGTCGGATGGGGAAGGAAGAAACGCCGGGGTGTCACCATTGCGAAGATCGCCCGGAGGACACAGTAGAGCATACGGTGCAAGACTGCCCCGCTTGGGCAGAGCACCGCCGTGTCCTCACGGCAGCGATAGGCGGAGACCTCTCGCGCCCGGCATTGGTCGAGGCCATGCTGCGGGGCGAGACGGAGTGGGAAGCGGTCGCCTCCTTCTGCGAAGCAGTAATGCTCGTTAAGGAGGAGGCGGGCCGTGAGAGAGAGAGGACAGCGTCCTTCCTCCGCCCCACCCGCAATGGTAAACGCCCACGGCGTCGGACGTCGCAAGACGATCTCCGGCCACCGTAGGCGCGGGCATGCGGGCGGCGAGTAAAGGGCAACTCGCCGCCCGACCATGGACCATGCCCGGGTCGACGGCGCGTTGTGTTCCACGCGCGCCACAAAGAGCGTCAGCACGATGGCGGGGGCCCAAGAGGGCCAAAGCCTGCCGGGGTCGCGGGGCTTATCTCATTACCGTGACCCCGGAACATAAAAGGCTATTGAAGGACACCGTGGATTTTAGTCAGTACAAGTCTGACAGTCCCTCCCGCCCTGCCCGGGGTGGGAGGACTCATTTGATGATTTTAACACGCTAAAAAAAAAAAAAAAGGGGTAAATCTTACCTATTATACAGGGTGGAATTTTGTAATGCCACCTGGAGGGAAAGTACTCTTAATACTGCAGATAGAAAATTTTACTCAAAGGAAACATTCCTTTATTTTTGAATAGAAAGCAAACTGCATTCAAAGATTTCAAGAGAATGGAGCCCATTTCGAGCAACTAATTAGTTAGTTTACCATTTTTGTAAGTAATTAAATTAATTTAACATTTCCTGGTTTTCCTTTCATTTAATTTATCATGTTTGTTAGAGGGATTTCATCCTTATAATGGACCCTAACGATCAATGCAATAAAAGTACAGGGTATAATTTTTTCAGATTTTAGCCGGTTCGTTTCCCGGGTGTGGGAGAAGAGAATTTTCGAAAATCTTTGAATGCAGTTTGCTTTCTATTCAAAAATAAAGGAAAGTTTCCTTTGAGTAAAATTTTCTATCTGCAGTATTAAGAGTACTTTCCCTCCAGGTGGCATTACAAAATTCCACCCTGTATATATTCGCTTCACCACCACCGACATGCTAATGTTAACTGTATCTGTGAGTATGACCTGTTGCGCTTGACTAGAGCATTGAAAAAGAAAACAATACAGAAAAAAATAAGTTAAAATAACTAAAACCCGACTACGAAAAAATCGCGCACTAAAAAGTATAAAACAAGAACAATCCGTGTTACAGAAATCTTTTAATTAATAGCCGTTGTCGTATGCCACCTGCGGTTGTTTCACACAATCTTTATTGGCTAGGTGGCGTACGACCACGGCTATTAATTAAAAATTTCTGTAACACGGATTGTTCTTGTTTTATACTTTTTAGTGCGCGATTTTTTCGTAGTCGGGTTTTAGTTATTTTAACTTATTTTTTATTTACACTATTTTGGGGTTATTTGATATAATAAGCAAAGCAGCGAGTGAATTTAAAATGTACTCATTAAGCCTTTTCATTTGATACCCATGTTGACACTGTTAGAAACAGGCAAAGTAGCTAGTAAAAGCTATATAATGTATATATATTTCAAATGTGCTCATCAAGCCCTTTAATTTGATACCCATGTCGATACTGTGCGAAATTATTTTTTTTCGGTTACGACTTTTCATCCCCTAGAGGGCGCCATATTGGATTTAGTGACACGTCACCTACCCTATAACCAGCGGACAACTGAGACGCTTCTAACGACACCTCATTTGTCAAGTAGTGATAAGTAGTTCAGAAGTTATGAGGGAACAGCTGATGAACATACATACAAACATACATACATACCGGTCAAAATCATAACCCTCCTTTTTGCTTCGCCGTAGTCGGGTAAAAATAGTTATATACCTATAGATTACGGGTAATTTTAAAGGAAATCTATGGTCTTGAAATGACATGGTAAATCTCCAATATTGTGCATATAAACTTACATTTGCAGTTGGAATGTATAGGAGAACACTTGGCCGGTTTTTTTTTTAATTATACTAATATTATAAAGCTGAAGAGTTTGTTTGTTTGGTTGAACGCGGTAATCTCAGGAACTACTGGTTCGAATTGAAAAAATATTTTTGTGTTGGATAGTCCATTTATCGAGGGAGGCTATATAACATCACGGTACGACCTTTAGGGGCTGAGCAGCGGGTGACACCGCGGGGAACAGCTAGTTAAATATATAAATAATTAGTTAAATATTTTACAGTGATACAGAACCCTTCGTGTCCGACTCCGACTCGCACTTGGCCGGTTTTCTTTAATAATTAACCCAATGTTAATTTATATTTATTATGTTCTTACAGTCATGAATATTGAACTACCATCTACTTCAGTTCAAATAAAGACAGCCTCAGCCAGACCAGTTCAAACTGACACAGATATATCTTCGAGGCCAGGTAAATATTATACAGTAGTCCAAAGATAGTGTTGACCAATTTTGCTGATAGATATTTTGCGGTTGGTAATTGATAAAAAATACATTTTTTTAATTTTGTTTTGCTATTGTGATTACAGTAATGAGTATTGAAATGCCATCTGCTTTACTTCAAATGGAGATGGCTGCCTCTACCAGACCAGTTCCGGACCAATGGACACAGACATATCTAGATCTTCGAATCCAGGTAAATAAAAAACAAAATAATTATTAAAATACTATAAGTAGAATGCCTCATTTATCTAGTAGCGCAATCGCGACTGCTGAGCATTAGGCCCCGGGTTCGATTCCCAGGTCGGGCAAAGTGTTATTGGGTTTTTCTTAAGGAATTTCTCAGTAGCAGTCACGGAGTCTGGATTTGTGCCCGGTTGATGGCAATAGGTTCGCCTCCTAATACATGGGACTTAAACATAACTCGCGAAATGTGTGTGTACTATTAGGTACTTACACCTTTGCTTAACCCTCCGGGGATTACAGGCGTGATGTATGTACTATGAGTAATGAATATTGGTGTAAGACTTGTAAACAAATAATGATGTTCAAAATAAATATTCTACACATACTGTATAATAATATTTTAAACTAGCTTCTACCCGCATAATTTATAGCCTATAGCAGTCAGGAATATTGTAGCTTCCTACCAGAAAAAAACATTTAGAATTGAATAATTTGTTCCAGAGATTACCCCTACATACAAACAAACAAGCAAATTTTACCTATATAATATTAGTATATAGATAATACCCAATGCATAACTTTGTTTTTATTTTTCAGGTCGTTATAAGATTTCCATGCCTTTGACTGCAACAGAAAAGAAGCTGAAAGACATATATCTGAAGTCAAAGCAAAATTGCGCAAAGCTCGCAATACAAACAAAAAGCTAAAAATGGAAATAATGATGGCAGAAAAAATTATGAAATCATCTGCCTATCAAATGGTGAAAGAAAAAATGACACCAGCAGCTCAGACATTTTTCGCAATGCAGATTAAGCAGTTTGCAAAGAAACCTGCAGGGAGGCGTTTTACTCTAGATGAGAAAGTTCTCTGTTTATCTTTATACAAGCCTTCCCCTAGAGCATACCGAATACTTAGTCAAATGTGCATACTTCCCAAGCGAAAAACTTTGGAGAAATTGCTTTGCAAAATAAATCTAGAGCCAGGATTCAGTGAAGTAATATTTCAACATTTAAAAAAAAAGTAGAAAAAATGCCCGCCCGTCACAAGTATTGCTGCCTGATTTTTGACGAAATGGCCATAGCACCTAATTTATCCTATGACAAGACCAATGATATTATCCACGGTTTTATTGATAATGGTGAAGAGAGATCAAAGACATTCTGTGACCATGTGAGTGTTTTCATGATAAGGGGTATTTGTAAAAAATACAAACAACCTATATCATTTTCATTCTGTAAAGGAAGCACTAAAACAGCAGATTTATGCAAGCAATTAAAACATATTATTCATTCTTTAAATGAAATTGGGTTAAATGTGGTTGCTACAGTATGCGACCAAGGAGCAACCAATATGGCTGCACTTAATCTTTTGATGAAGGTAACTGAAGGAGACTATTTAAGGTGTGGCAAAAATTATCCTGGAGGCTTTTTTGAGATAGATTAAAAAAACATGTACCCAATTTATGACCCACCTCATCTCATGAAGGGCGTTAGAAATAACCTGATTACCAAAGATTTACAGTTCAAAGAAGATGGTAAAATAAAGTTAGCTTCCTGGTCACGCATAGAAGCTTTATATAAACGAGGACCAAGATATAGAGGAGTCAAGCTTATGAAAAAGTTAACAGCTGAGCATGTATATCCACAGCTAATACCAAAAATGAGAGTCAAACACGCCACACAAGTGTTTAGCAACACAGTTGGCCTGACTATGGGGTACATGGCAGGTTTGTTTCATTGAACATTTATACTAACAGTACATTTGACTTAAATTCTGTGATCATTTTATCATAGGTTTTGGGAGGTGGAATTTCCAAAAAATATTTTTAGTGTCTGCTTCGATAGTAAAGGAACTTACTGTAAAAAAAATATAATAATTTGTAGCTTCAGTAGTAGGCTCTGCGTTAGTGATACGTTAATTAAACCATAGTGGTTTAGGTGGCGCTCTGTGGTTTCTGCCTATGGGAAAAAGGCGTGAGTTTATGTATGTATGTTAAACCTTAGTCTGGCCAAGTCGTTAGTGAATCTTTCATTATCGATGCAAAAAATTAAAGTTAATTAAAAACTTTTTTCTTTTCAGATGAAGGGAGACTCCCGAAAAAAAGTGTGGACACAGCCGATCTCTTGCTATTTTCGATAAATTGTTCGATTCTGTCAATGGCAATTTCCATAGACCTGACATAGGAAAAATTTATAGATGTGCTGTAACTCGGCAATCTCCACATCACAGATTGTGGTATAGAAGTTTACCAATATTGAAATCCATGACGTTCATCACAAAAACTGGTCACAGAGCAACTGTGCCGTCTTTAACGAGTTGGGTAAAAACTCCATAACATCCAAGACTATCATAAATATATTAAGATTAAAGAATATGATAGCACAAAAACTTGGCTTTCTTACCCAAGTCGTGAAGCATTTTCATTTTTTTTTTTATTCAGAAATTATTAAGTTTTAAATATTTAGTTGTAATAAAGATATGTTTCTGATGTTGTTAACAATTTAAAAAGAAAATATTGTTACAGATGTTCTAAAGACAAAATGTCAAAGCAAAAATATAAAAGCTTATTTAGAACTACTGTTAACAATAAATATCAACTACAATTTTATTACATGTAACAATCATAGAAATTCATCTATAAAATGTATGATAAAAAAACTAATTTTGTTCTTTCTGAATAATTGGTGCAAGGATATGAACCAGATAATATCTGGAAAAACCACGTTTTTTGATGAAAGTGATGAGATGAAAGTGGCAGCACATAATTATTATGTAACACATAAAACCAGAAATAAAAACTAATAACCTATCATATTGTTTCTTTTTCCCTTTAAGAAAAATGTCATGCATTGTTTTCAAGATTTGTGTTACCCTGAAAACACAAATTTATGAAAACAATGCAATAACAATAATATCTCTAAAAGCTGGGTACCCTAGTACAGCTGCACTATACCTATATATGTATGTATCTATGTAGTGCAGTGGCTTTCGTTCATGAAGCAACCACTACACGGCAGCACTTTCGCGACCTCGAGCGAAGCCGAAGTTGCCCATCTATAACAGTATATTAATCTATGTAACCTGTTGTCCTGTTTCCAATCCTTTTTTTTTTTTTTTGTATTTTAATGACCTGGTCATTCGGACCTTTAAGTCAAGTCTTATTTAATTTTCCAAAACACTGCACTGTGTATCACTTCACTTTTTAAATTGATTCAATCGTGTTTTTAATATATTTATATAGTGGTTTGAAACTGTTTTTATCTTTTAATAGTTGTATAAGTGGCGGCGGGCGGGATGAAGAATCGCACTTATTGATCACATCACTGAGTTCACTAGCCAACACTAATCTGTCCAGTATGAAGTTTTGACAGTTAAAGATAAGATGCTCCATGGTTCCTTCTTGGGATTCACAATGTGTGCATGTATTACTTCTAATAATACCAAGTCTAGCAAGGTGTGACGGTGCAGTATTATGGCCAAAGCGCAATCTATTTATCGTAGTGATAAAGTCTCGGCTTGCTTCCTTCAATTTATTGTACCAGGGCTTAACAGGTAATCTTTCTTGAATACTTCCATACCACTTTCCTTTGACGTCTTGGTCTTTCTTCCACATTTCTAACCATAACTTACATATATTTTCATTTATACATTGCAGGAAGTCAGTCATAGGAATGTCCATTATATTTCTAATATCAACAGCATTACTACCTTCATATGCGGTTTTATCGACTGCTTCATTGCCAGAGATACCTCGGTGAGAAGGAACCCACAGGAAAGCTATTTGGATGTCCTTACGGTAATATTGATGAATTATTTCCTTGATAAAATACAGAATGTGATTTGACTTAAATGATACTGTAAGATTAGTTAAGGCTTTTATCAAACTTAATGAATCAGAAACTATCAAAAAGTATTTACAATTATTAATTTGGCGAATATGTAATAATGCCTGATAAACCGCATATGCCTCTGCAGTGAATATGGTACATGTATTGTGCAGAACAAAGCTTCGAGAGATTTTCTTTTGTGTATCATATATAGCAGCGTGTACATGATCATTCCCCTTACTGCCATCAGTGTAAATAACATAATAATTTGTGTTATCTGCCAAAAACTGTAACATATCTAAATTATTATTAATGGAATTCTGCAATTGTTTTACAGGATGTGTAATACAATGATAAGAGAAGGAGTAACATGGCCATGGACACTGTTTTCTAATACTAGTAAAATTACTTATTATTTCAGACAATATTTTGGACAATGTTGGGGATTTGCCGTTCAAGAGATCCTCTCCTGTTGTTAGAGGCCCAGGAGTTCCACTTGCAAAAGGTATAATTTTGTTAATTATTTTCCTGTTATTTCCTGCAATTAATTTAAGACAGAATCTCTCTGCAAGTAGAATACGTCTCAAAATTAGGGGCATAATTTTAGTCTCCACTTCCATGGCCCTTATGGGAGTAGAGCACATTGCACCAGAAATTGTTCTCAAAGCCCTGTTCTGCAATAAATCTAGTTTATTTACATGAGTACTATTTATATACACTAGTGAACTATAGTCAAAATGACTTCTCACTATACTTTTATAAAGCATTGACAAAATTTTGGGGTCAGCTCCCCATGAGACACCTGCAAGACATTTAATTATATTTAATCCTTTGAGAGCATTCTTTGATATATATTTAATATGTTCGTCAAATGTTAATTTTCTGTCTATTACTACTCCTAAAAATTTCTTTGAATTTACTGGATTTATAAATTCTCCATTATAAACTATTTTTGAATTAGTGTTATCTTTTCCAAATATCATAACACTGCTTTTAGAGGGATTAATTTTTAAATGAAGCACATCATTATAATAGTGAAATAGTTGGGATAAGGCTCTATTAACATTGTCTATTGCACATTCTAAATTATAATTGCTACTGTACAAAACAATATCATCTGCAAACTGCAAAATATCTACATTACTATTTACAAATTTACAAATCTCACTTGTGTATATATTATAAAGCAAAGGAGATAGTGTGGCACCCTGCATTGTACCCTTAGATGCACATTTTGGACCATGTAATATATTATTGTGTCTTACATAGAGTGTTCTTGTATTCAAAAAATTGTATATCCATTTACATAGTTGACCAGGCACACCTAACCTAGACATAACTTGTACAAGTATAGCTGGATCTAGACTGTCAAAAGCACCTTGAACATCTAAAAATACACAAACAGTGTGTAACTTTCTCTCTTTTGCATGTTTCAGGTCTGAAACTAAGGAAGTGAAGCTGTCTGCACAACTTCGCCCTCGACGAAATCCATATTGTACATGTGGAATGATGCCATTAGATTCCATATACCAATCCAAACGATTTTTAATCATGTTCTCAAATAATTTACCTAGACATGAAGACAGTGATATTGGTCTATAAGAGCTGGCAAGCTCTGAAGGTTTATCTGGTTTGAGAATCGGAATGACACATTGTGTTTTCCATGATTGTGGAATACATTTACAATGCCAAAGTAAATTAAGAACATTAAGAAATATTTTTTGTGCAGATTCATCTAAATTTTTAATAATACAATAAGGGTAATCATCTAAACCAGGTGTTGTGTCTTTCCGAGATAACAAGCTCATTTTAAATTCGGTCCATGTGAAAGGATCTAACAAAAATTTTGAATTTAGATTATCATTATTTAATTCGAAAATATTGCCTAAACTATTAACATCAATTAAGTTGCTATTATCGGTTAATTTATCTAGAAATTGGGGAATAAACTCATCTTTATATGATTTATTGCCAGCTCTTATACCTTTGAACATTTTAAGAAGATTCCAAATCTTACTAATAGGAGTAGTTCTATTAAAAGTGTTACATAAGTTATCCCAACCTTTTCTTTTTTGTTCCGATATGGTTCTTTTTTTAAGTGCATCTTTTCTTTTATAAGCTAAATAGTTCTCCATAGTAGGTTCAGTTCTATAAAGTTTCAATGCATTGTAGGAGGCAATTACACTTTTCTCACAAATGTCATTCCACCAAGGAGTTGGAGGTCTGGTTTTAAAATGATTTGGTTTATAAAATTTAGGAATTGTCATATCTTTTAAAGTATCCAATCGAGAACAAAAATCATTATAGGTTGAAATAGGATCATATAATTTTAAGACTAAATCATTAAATATTGTTTTGGAAATAGTTTTATACTTCTCCCAATCTGCTTTTTTATATGTAAACCTATCAATAGGGGGATTAATATGATATTTATCTATATGTAATGAAATCTCTGTTATTGTTGGGTAGTGATAGCTGCCCATGGCGTCATCATGTACAGACCACTCGCATAATGATGCGAGGTTAGCACTAATAAAGCTAACATCAATTGCAGACGGATTTCGTCTTGGGTTGTTAACAGTTGTAAAACGACCGTCATTTAAAATACATAAATCCAAGTCATCAATGATATTAAATAAATCCTGACCTCTGCTTTTAGTGGATAGACAACCAAATGCAATGTGGTGCGCATTAAAGTCACCACTGACGAATATAGGCTTTGGAAGATCATTAATAATATTACGTAGTCTATTAATTCGTATATGCCCACTAGAAGGAGGACAGTATACACAAAGAATAGTCAAACTACCATGCACAGTAGACAAGGACAGAGCAACAGTTTGAATGTCTTCATAAAATCTAGTGTTTAAAACTTTATACCTTAAATATGGTTTAATTAAAATTGCTACACCATTATGAGTATTGTTGGAATTTTTACTATAAATATTATATCCAGGTATTCTAAAGATATTGTTTATAAACCATGTTTCATTAAGTAGACAAATATCAATATTTTGTTCTTTTAAAAATTGTATCAGTAGGGGTTTTTTACTATTTGCACTTTGAATATTAAACTGAGCAATTCGTAATTTAAGTTGAGTGAAATTTGGATCCATTATTTGAGGTTTTTAACTAATGTATCTGTAATCGTTTTAATGGTAGTAGGAGTTTTATCCCCCTTATTGCCCAACTCCACCAATGTCTGTACTAGGGCCATAAGTACATCATTGTTGGCAATTATTTGAGTTTTAAGGTCATTGACATTATTTACAACATCATTTACACTACTATTTACAACATCATTTACACTATTATTTACAACATCACTTACACTATTATTTACAGTTTTATTATTCTTATTTATAGACTTAATTACAGGATTATGTACAAGTTGCCTTTTTGGCGGCGATAGCGGAGGGAATTCAGTCATGTTAGTTAAGTTTTTAGTAAGGGTAGCACTAGCATAAGTTATTTTATTTTTCTTTTCAATGATTTTATTCATTTTAATAGGACATAATTTTGAAATTGCAAGATGGGGCCCACTGCAGTTTATACAACAGATCTCAGTTGGTTTATCGCATTCTTTATATAAGTGCTCACCTCCACAAATTGAACATCTTTGCTTACTATTACAAATTCTTGCAGAGTGATTAAATTTAAAACATCTAAAACATTGTTGTAAAGGGGATACATATTCGAAAACTCTATAGGAAAATAAATCATATTGTACATTGTCTGGAAGATTGTTGGAAAGGAAAGTAATGCTCACTGTTTGTAATGGGACACGCTCTTGACCAACTTTTTTTGTGAATCTTCTTATTGCGATTATTTCATAAATAGATGATAGCTTTGTATATAGTTCTTTATTGGATATATTAGCAGGAACAAATCTTATAATGCCAGTTTTTTCTATTTGTGCAGCTGGTATGAAGGCCTTCATATTGTGTTTATTTAGAAAAGATGTATTCATTATGAAATTATTTGCCGTATTATATTGCTTGAATAAAATGGCTATTTTATTGGCATTTACTCGTTGAATTGCCGTCACACCTTTAATTTCAGTTGAGAAAATATGGTTTAAATATATTGGGCTCTTGTTGCCTATTTTGTCCTTTCCATTAGATTCAATGAAAACTTTAAAGTCTATGTTGTGCGAATTTTCTGGATATAGTCTTTTATAATTTGGCTTAACGAAAGGCGAAAAAGAGTCAATACGCTCACCACCGCCGCCATCGCCACAGTCAGTTTCTCCCGTTCCTCGCAGCGTCTCAGTCCAAGGACGCTTAAGAGGGGTGGGCGGGTTATCCCCGCCCCCCTCGTTACCCACCATTTGGACGGATTACTTTATATAAATTGACAGTTTGTTACCACTTTTATACTTAAAAAAACCCAGCAATTTGTTTAAAATGAATTTTCAAAAAAAAATTTGAACCGCGCTTTTTTCAAATTCCCGCCTGTTTCCAATCCAAATTTTAATGACCAGTGTTGCCTTGCCAGTACGATTTCTCAAAAAAGTACGGTTGGCTTTCTGAAAAGATACGGTTTTTTAACTTCAAGACCAGGTACGGTTGGGTTGGTTTTATTGTTTTTAAACAAGTGTGCAAATTTCTGTTGTTGACATACCTGTCCGAAACTTGCAATGAAAATACAATAATTTTGTTTAATTAAATACCGGTTAATTAATTGCTCAATTATTTGATTATCCGAACAACACAACACAATACCTTTTTATTAAAAACAAAGGACATCACCTGCGGCCAGTACATTTTTGGGCTAATTTCAAAAGTGCCGGCCAACAAAAATAAACTTATTATTTACATAGAGCGTAACATAATAAACATTTTTTATTACTACACCTAAATCGTAAGTCAATTCACTGAGAAGTTATTCAACCACAAAATGTTAATTCTGTGTATGGAATGCATGGCACTTACACCACGGTCTATACTAAAATTCAAATGTTTTCATTTTTGGAACGTCAACATAAAAAATAAAAATAACGAACTATCTAAAACAAACACAAAAAAGAAAAATCTTTAATAAGTTTTTTTTTTTTATTCAATCCTGTAATCATTTCAAGATTTCCCAAAAAAAAAAAAAAATGTTAAAATGTTCGAACATTATTTCATTGTCCGTGGTTTATTTTCTATATTTCATTATTTTTTCGTTTCGCGCTCTTTTTGTTGTCGTGTTCTGTTACTTTTTTAAAAACCTAGTTTTGTTATCCTTGTGTTTTATTAATTGTTATTGCTATTATGGCACTAATGTTATGCATAAACTGTCGTGAACCATGCGAAGGACGAAAGACTTACACGTGGAGTTCTCGAGAAGAACACACTATCGATGTTGAGCAGATCGTTATTGGAATTGGGATAGATAGGAATTGATAGCGAGACGGGTATGCTACCTAGGTATTCAAAAAGTGCAATTTAGAAAAACCATCATCACTATATACTACGAGTATATAGCACAGATTATGTATATAGTGTAAAATAAAGTCGCTTCCCGCTGTCTGTCCCTTTGTATGCTTAGATCTTTAAAACTACGCAACGGATTTTGATGCGGTTTTTTTAAAAGACAGAATGATTCAAGAGGAAGGTTTAAATACGTATATAACATGCATAATATAGCAGAGATTGCACTCGTGCGGAGCCGGGAGGGGTTGCTAGTTATTTTTTAAAGCTTTTCCCAACTACTTTTGCCACCGGCGAGAGATATCGTGCGGTGTTCCACAGGGATCGGTCTTGGGGCCGCCCCTGTGGAACATCGGATACGATTGGGTGCTGCGCGGTGACCTCCCCGACGTCAGCGTAACATATTACGCTGACGACACGCTCGTCCTGGCGGAGGGAGAGTCGCATAGGCGGCGGCCGACAAGGCGACGCAACCGGTTGCGACACTCGTCGAAAGGATCCGGCAGCTGGGACTCGAAGTGGCGCTGCACAAAACGGAGGCCATGTGTTTTCATGGCCGCGTTAACGCGCCACGGTCTGAGTCCCACATAACGATGGAGGGGGTTCGCATCGGCGTCGGGAGGACGATGAAGTACCTGGGACTCGTCCTCGACAGCCGGTGGAACTTCAGGGAGCATTTCCTGAGTTTGGCCCCAAGGCTGAACCGGGCAGCAGCCGCCCTCAGGCTTCTGTGCCCTCAGGCGACTCCTGCCCAATCACGGCGGGCCAAACGCCTCCTGCCGTAGGCTGTACGCCGGTGTCGTGCGGTCCATGGCCCTCTCCGGGGCCCCCGTGTGGGCCCTGAGCATCCGGACGCGACCACTAAAAGTTGGTCGCGTGCCAGAGGGTCATGGCTACCCGGATGATTCGGGGATACCGCACGATCGCCTGCGAATCAGCCAACCTCCTTGCCGGATTGCTGCCCTGGGATCTGGAGGCGACTGCCCTCCAGCGCGTCTATGAGTGGCGCGTGGAGGCGCAGCGCCGGGGTGTAACCCCGCTGCCCCCAGAAGTCGAGTCGCGGCGGGAAGAGCTCCGGCGCGATCTCAGGGCAGTATGGAGGGGACGACTGTCGCAACCAAGGTCCGGGCACGCCGCAATCGCGGCGGTAAGACCCCTCTTTGAGGAGTGCCTGGAAAGGCGTCACGGCGTCCTGACCTACCGTATGACGCAGGTCCTCACCGGACACGGAAGTTTCGGGAGGTTCCTGTGTCTGATAGGGAGGGAAGAAACGCCTGGGTGTCACCACTGCGAAGATCGCCCGGAGGACACGGTGGAGCATATGGTGCAGGACTGCAGGTATGTTGAAAACGGGATTCACTTGTTCTAAAATTCAATGCAAGTCTCGCATTAGAATCTCCCGTTCGAAGTTTTGTTAATGTTGCAGCACCCGACCGAGCATTTTCTGGTATCAATAAATTATACCGTCCCATAAGAAGACTTATCACATTATTTGGTATTCTACGAGAGTCTGGTCACATTGTGGCAATGTTGAAAAACGCAATTCACAGTTGTGTTTGGGGTTCGAACAAATCCCGGTAATGTTAATGATGGGTGGTCACGGTTTATTTGTTCAACGGGTTCATCCGGACAAACATTAGTTTTAGTGTTAGCTTACCTTTAAGCAACTGCAACTAGAAGTAGGGTCACAAACGCGTCCAGGAGACCAACAAGGCAGGCAACAGTAGTTTTTTTTTTTCGTGGTAAAATCATCAAATGAGTCCTCGAACCCAGGGCAGGGCGAGAGGGACTGTCAGACTCGTACTGACTAAAATCCACGGTGTCCTTCAATAGCCCTTTTCTGTTCCGGGGTCACGGTAATGAGATAAGTCCCGCGACCCCGGCAGGCTTTGGCCCTCTAGAGGGGGGCTCCGTCAACATGCTGACACTCTTTGAGGCGCGCGTGGAACACAACGCGCCGTCGACCCGGGCATGGTCTATGGTCGGACAGCGAGTCGCCCATTACTCGCCGCCCGCATGCCCGCGCCTACGGTGGCCGGAGATCGTCTGCCGACGTCCGACGCCGTGGGCGTCTACCACTGCGGCTGGGGTGGAGAGAGGACGCTATACTCTCCCTCACGCGGCCCGCCTCCTCCTTCTCAAGCATGACTGCTTCGCAGAAGGAGGCGACCGCTTCCCACTCCGACTCGCCCCGCAGCATACTTGGTCTTAGAAGTTCGTGTCTGTGATACTAAAAAATATTTATATCCATATGCTCTATTTAATTGGGTTGGGCCCAAACTGGGTCACCTCCTTGCTCCCGAGGTCGCTAGTTCTAGCAATACTTATCATTATTTGGTGTTTCTCGGCACTTTCAGAAATAAAAAAAATGTATGAAAATTACGAATCTTCGAACTTGTATAACTTGGCCGAGAGCAATCCTACAACTTTTGTGCCATAGTAACTATTGCTCCAAATGACTAGTACTACCCATAGGTACCATTTTTTTTCGTTGGCACTTTCAGAAATAGCCCAAAAAAAATGATCTCCTTTAATGTTACAAGCAACAAACTACCTATTTACATGCCTATTTAGAACTGTTTTGTTTTTTTTTTAAATTCATCACTACTTTGGAAGGAAGAAAGGGAATGTAAACCAAACAGCCAAGTCTTATTTGGTTGGAAGAAAAAAGTTTTTTAAACGCAAATTCAGAATGTTGGGAAAAACAGGAGAAGGCGAATGGCGATTTTTTTGTGTAGAAAAGGTATGAAAAAGGTACGGTCTACACTGAAGTACGGTTGTGGTGGTACGATTGTGTGATGAATAGTACGGAAAACCGTACTTTTTGGTACGGTCCATTGAGATAAAGTTATATGGAGACGCCCTGATGTTCTATACATACATTTTGCTTATACAAATATGAGTCAAACATGAGACAGAGAGTGAAATATTGGTTTGTCTCTTTCTTTCTAATGCAGTAATCATATTTGACAAAAGAGACAACAATATTTCGGTTGTTGCTCAAAATGGAATATTTTGTTGGGATATTTCCCACAGTTACAGAAACGTGCCCATTTCGCCATTTTATGGGCCGAGTTTCGTGGTAGTTCTGCTGTCAAATAGTTGTTTACTTTTTGTTGAATTTAGATTTTTGAGTAAATTACGGAGTGTTTTCTTTTAAAAGTGCGTGTCACCATTAACAAACAGTAATTCAACATGCCTGGATGTTCCATTGTGTCTTGTCGTGCCAGAAAAAAGAAAAATCAGCCTGAATTGACTTTGCACAGGTTAGTAACAGGTTTTCATGCAAAACTACATGAATTAGAACAATTTCGGTAAAGAAATCGCTATGTGATCATATTTTCATGGTTAGAGTATTAATATTTGGGTTTATTTCCGCCCTACAGACAATATTTTTCATTTCTTATTTTCGTTCGTTTGTTTACAATAATAATAGTGTTGTACCGTTGCTGTAATAGTTCCCGATACTAGTCCTTCGTTACACTGAAACTGTTACCAAATGATATATTGATACAAATATACTAATCATTTACAGGTTTCCCAAAAATGAATGATTGAAGAAAAAGTGGTTGGACTCTATCGATGTGGAAAATATTAGTCCACGAAGTAAAGACTGGCTTATATGTTCACTTCACTTTGAATAAAAATGTTTTAACAGAACACTTGATGTTATTAGGTTACATAAGAACTCTGTACCTACAATATTTTCGGTAAGTGTCTATTAAAATTATTGTTAAATAACAGCCTGGTTTTTTAGCCTAAGAAGTTATATAGATAGTAATGTGTATTTAATTTTTTTTTTCAGACATCCATTAAAAAACAACTTCCAGAGTCATTTGTATTCTGTGAAACAAGCAACACTCAAGAGTCTGGTGTTTCTTGTACATTTACTGTAATAGAGGAACAATCTAGTGTAATAAAGTCCTCGCTGCGGTCTCTCTATAGATTCAAGCATTTCCTCCCATCTAGCACCAAACTCATTCTTGTCCAGTCACTTGTGCTTCCCATTATTGACTATGCTGATGTTTGTTATTCTGATCTATCCCAAGAACTTCTTAA